>JANTNT010172960.1:0-19277 GCA_024752375.1 Entacmaea quadricolor
GTCCGTGTATAATACGCATCTTAGTTTTTGGGATGTTTTTTGATGGAAAAAAGTGCGTATTATACACGGGCGTTTACAGTACCCAAAATAATAAAACTGAGTTTTTCTATTCAGATCCTATTTTCTTCAATTGCTTTTATCTAAATTGGGCTTCCTGTAATACATCAGTATGGCATAAATTTATATCACTATCACTGTATTTGGCAGTTGCAACATACATTATTGTCTGGCTGTGTTTCCAATGGGTTTGGTCCTTGTAGTGTAGTGGTTAACACATCAAACTAATAAACTGAAGATGTGGGATTTGATTCCTGCTAAGGACTTGGTGTTATTTTTCTCTTTATCCAAAGCAGAGAAGTAAGTTATTGTGAGGGCTCCAGATATGCAAATGTGTCACTCACTCACTCACTTGCTCACTAGATCAGGTGTTAGCAGTTTGGTAGCTAATCGACTGTTGTTGAAACAACGGATGTTGTTTCGCCAAATCCTTTGTGATAACTCTATATGATACTATATAGCATGTTAGTGTATTTATATGAGAAAACTGCCAATCATTTAGCAATGTGGGATCCCCAAGAGTTGATTCAAGCAAGGAATTGTTTTTAAAAACCTTTGTAATACAATCTAAAAAAACTTACAATAATCATTTCTGCCTTTTAAAAGCTGAAACTTTAAGGATAATTATCTGTTCTCTCGTTTCTGAACAGATATTATTAATGCGCACACGCCGCAGACAGATTTTACACAGGTATACCATCTACAAAAAATGAATTACAAAAATATGGCTGTAATATTCACCATCTCAAAAATCACTTGAAAAGACCCCAAATCATGTGGAAAACTACTCAGATATCTCAAGTGACAATTTATGTTCAATTTCTGAACATTTTTAATGAATGTCGTTCTGTCAGATCAAATAAACTAGAGCTTGTTTCAAACAAACAGGAATAACTTTGAATGGTGATTGTGGACTGTGTGCATTTTGTGCTGTAGAAACGGGACAAATTTGGCTGGATTTATTGGAATATCAGTGTTATCATTGTCTTGTGAATCTAAGAATAATTTCTTGATGACTATATTTCTAAATCTATATTTGTGGATGAATTCTCAAGGTCTGATCAGAAATCAAATACTTTACTACTTCTTGTGCAGACTGCCAGACGACCGTCAAACATGTTTGAAATACTTATAGCAGAAAAGAAGCCTGCCCAGAGAACTGATTCTAGGTCTAAAATGGGATACTTCGATGATTTATAATTCTAGTTAATTGTCGTTTCAGTTTAATATTCAAATGGCAGTCTAAGTAACATGAGATCTTCACACTCAATTGAATTTGAAAATAAGAAAGAAAGAAAAAAACGAAAACAAAGCAAAAGAAGAAATACAAAAAAGTGCCCAAAACAAAGCAAAAAAGCAAAAAAGCAAAAAACAAAAACACAATTTAAAAAATTGAAGTGCCTGGCTGAAGGATTGAACTCAAGTCACCTGATTGTAAGGTTGATGGCTTAACCATTACTCCTTGCGTCCACCAAATAGATTGATAAATTTATTAAGTTAATAATACTTTTGAGATGTCTGCTGCAACATGGATGGTTTTCAAGATTAAAATAAAATTACGAAAAGAATTTAATATATCATTTACAAACTTACACAATAGACTTTGTAGCAGTAGCACTTTTTATTTGATTTATTCACTTTCAAAACTAGAGCCCCAGAGCTAGAAATTATTCTAGATTTTCAAAGTGCCACTTTGAATATTTTTGTAAGTCCCAAGAGGGGCAAGGGGTTGGGATTTGGAAAAAAAATCCTTATTTGTTTACAAAATTCAAATGCCCAGGGTGGGGAAGCAGTTGTCAATCAAATAACACTAAAAAAATACAAGGTACAACAAGAAATTGTCAATCACTCATTGACAGAGTCTGTAATGTAATTCCCAACCCAGGGGTACAATTTTGCTATCAAATCCCCTCCCTTTGCCCAAATACCCCATCCCCCCTCGGGACTTACATTGATAGGTGCATAATTTCTGTTCCATAATATATATGACATCCATCATTTGGAATGTATTTTTTTACTTCAAAATACATTTGATATAAATCCTGCAATCCTTTTTAAACCTGCAGCAGTAGCAAGGGGCCTTCATAGATGATCAAAAAGGGTACTTTAAACTAATATAAGTTTGTGCTTATTTTGTGACGTAGCTATCCACAAGTTTGCCACATGGTGCATTTGATTATTACTTGACAGCTTTTAAATATTTGCAAATTCAAAACAAAAAACTTAGTTATTTCAGCTTTAAAATAATTGTCAGCCATGGTATAATTTGACTTATAATTATGAATAAAATATTAAATTTTGAGTGAAATAATTCAAAATCAGTCAAGGTTGGCATGTTGGGTGGTGCATGCTGTGTGCACTTGCCTCTCTCCCCTTTGACCTGGGTTTGAATCCCATACCTGTTGATATATGAGAGTAGCTATTGTTTGCTCATTCTCTCCATTACTTTGAGGGATTTTTTCCAAGTTCTCTGTTTTTCCTCCCTCAAAAAAATCAACATTACTAAATTCAAATTTGATCGGGAATCTAAGACCACAGTTTTATTTGTTAATAGCTATTAGCTTCAAATCCCTTGCAGCACAATTTCAGAAAAAGTGGGCAACAGGTGTTGTTTATGCTGCTGTACTGGAGTTTTTTCATCTGGTATTCTTAAATGTTAATATTTAAGAATGTTAAATGAAATATTAGATGGAAAAAATCCATTACAGCAGTATAAACAACACTTGGTCAGTCCACATTTTCATAGAGGTCATTTACATGTATTTTATTTAATATCAGTTTTAGCCTTTTTTAAAATGCCTTAGGGACCAACCAAAAAAATGCTGGAAAATTTTTCATGCTCTTATAATTCCCTAACAAAGTAAAACTCTAAAAATGTGCAGGTTTACCATTTAGGAGATGCATAATTTCTAAAAACTGTTTGACCATTGTTATTTTAATGAAATACAAAATCAGTTTTTATATTAAAATGATTGTTACATGATAGTTTTTTAAACAAAAGCCAAGGAAATTAAATTGTACACTCAACAATATCCAGACATGTTAAAAGAGTGGACCTTATCTGGTCTGTTGCCATGGCAATACATCACCCTTTAAAGAATGTTTAGATTGATGTCACTCTAGCATCAGTCAACAAAAGAACCAAAAGGATATGAATTTAAATAACAAATTGGCTTCACCTCACTAAAACTCCCTTTGTGTGGACAAAGGATTGTGTTTTTCTATACCTTGTACATGTATCTTTATTATTTTAGTACCTCAAATGTATTTAAAGAGGCTGGTATATAATATTTTTACACAAGGTGCTTGGAATCTATTGTAACACACTTAAAGGTGAGGTTTGTTGTTTTGAATGTCCTTTTCAGCATTATTTCTATGAATATTAAATTTGGATTATATTATTTACATTATTTTATGTTACATAGAAATCAAAAATGTGTAAAAAGGACTGAATTGGCTGTTGGTTTTGTCCTTCTACAGTATTTCCTAACTGTATTTATTGATAATATTAATAATATTCATGAAAAGAGTAATATATCTTTTGAAAAAAGACCCTTGATCTTCCTGCTTTAACTAGGTGAATTTCAGTTTTCATTTTCACTATTTAAAAGTGATAAATAAATTAGCTAAACTTAATATAAATTATTAGATTGGATATGTTATGGTTTGATTTTAATTTTTAGTTAGCTTATTTTTAGCATAATAGTATGTTGTGCTTATATTGCAATTGTTTCAAGAGCTAGCTATATTGTTCTAGCCATATTTTCCCATGTGATTTGTTTTATTTTCCTGACAAAAGACGGAGTAAAAAAATTTTTCTTCCTCACAAATTACTTCATAAATTGCCTAGTCTTTTAACTGTTATATATAATTTCAAAATCAAAATTGTTAATAATAAACATTCCATTTTTGTTTAAACTATAAAATAATGAATTCACGTGTATAACTAGCTTGGATCAGAAAAAACCAAAACAGTTCTATAGTTGAAATTCTCTCTCAATTTTTTTTATCAAAACCTGAAAGTTTTCAATTAGCTATAGTAACTAAGCTTTATTTTTAATTTCAATTTTTTAATTATGGGGAAAAATGATAATATTTTTTAATAGTATAGTTAACAAATTACTCCCTAAGTTTTACTTGAAATTTCATGTTTAAATCTGAAATTTCACATGTAAAATTTTGACCACTGCTTATAATCATAATTCTTTTTCATGATTTGTCTTCTTTAGTATTAATAGTAATCAAATGGTACATGTAATATGTGAAATTAAAGATGAATTTTACTTTTGTTTAAGGTTCAGGAAATTACACTTTGATTTTTGACAAAAATGCATAAAGTTTATCCTTAATGTCACTCTTCACCATTTGACTACCTATATACAAATAAAATTATTCCATTTGGAGAGTCATGTATGCAGGACACACTTGCAGCAACATTGTGTCCACAACAACAAGGTTTTGCATGAGAACAACAACTGATGTTGCCATCAATGTGTCCTAGTTTTTACAGAGCTTTGAGGCCAAATGAAAAATCTGTGTGTATATAGTGAAACCAATTTTTAATGCTCCTAAACATTTTTATCATGATTTTTAATTTTTACCTTGGTTTACCTGCTTTGAAAGCAATTTAGAAAATTGAAAGGGGGGGGGGGTTTACAGCATGAAGCTTGCTACTGTTGCCAGTATACCATGATTTTTAACTCTTTGAACAAGGTCTTGATTGAACTTGAAATTTTTAAGGCTCATTTACACGAGTGATTTTGTCACGCAACATAAGCAGTGATTTCAACAGTGATAAATTTGCAAGCCCAACTTGCACATGTTAACAGCCAGTGATTTTATGGTGATTTTACAGTGATATTCTAAAAAAAAATGGTGCCTTTTTTCGATTTTGCAATCATTTTACTTCTGACACCATTAAAGTAAACAGGTATATGTCTTCTGGTTATCTGTGGCTTCAAAATTTACCTCTCACTTGTAATATTGACATTCCAAGGGAGGGTAGGCATAGCAAAAATTCCTGTGAAATTGCACTAAATTTCGAGCATGTTCAAAACTGCAGCAATTCTTGCATGATGATCACTGTGATAATTGCCAGCTGTTTACACAAGCGATTTCCATGCACCCAGATCTGTGATTGTTGCATGACAATCTCATTGCAAATATCGCTTGTGTAAACGGGCCTTTATGTTACCACCTAAAGCTTAATTGGGCACTGCAGCTTTTGATGTCATATTAATTTGTCAAGATGCTCGTCTACATCCTGCCTCATATCTGATGGGTTAATCTCTCTGTTAAAAGTGCTAAAACGTTTGGTCTATTGGCAGTGGTAGCATGCTTCTTGGGTCATGCAGCAGGTCAATAACACATTCATCTTTTTGCCCTTTTAGAAGCATAAATTCATTTTTTCTTTACTACTGTGCACTTGTAAATGTTTAGTAATATATATTTATTTTTTTTATTCTCTTGACAGACCAGATCATTTGAAGTTGCAAGAGCTTCAAGAAGAACATGAAGAATTGAACTCTTCACTTATTTCACTCACAAATCATTTTGCCCAGGTACAGTAGGTTTTTAAAAAAATCTTTTGGTTGCTGGATTTCAGATTGGAAATCTTTTTGCAAACATTGAGAAGTTTTACATTCATTATGAATTGATGGTCTTAAAAAGACATTTATAAAAAAGTAAATTATTTAAATAACAGAAAAGTAAGCACTCTTTTCACTTTTTAAGCAAAATCACAAGGCTGATACCCTATAGCAAAAGCTTATAATTATACTGAAAATCATAATATTACAGAAGGAAAGAGATGGAACAGTAGAAGGGGAACCAAAAAAGTGTAAAATGAAGTGATTTTAGAAAAATTGAAAAAAAATTTTTTTTAAATTAACTAAGTTAAATTTTGCTTTTGGGAGTGTGTAACTTCTGTGGTGCTTGATGTACAAGTAACATCCACGACAGTACATTTTTTTCTTATTCTTGTGAGTAAAGGAAATGATATAAAAAGAGCACATCCACAGTCAACCTTCAAAATAATAGAATATCAAAAAGGATACTTTCTTGATTTAAAAAAAATTAGCTTTCAAATTTTTAATCAGATCTCTGGTTGATTTTCTGTAATGTCTGTGACACCTTCTTTCATCAAAATGTTCCTGCAGCCTTTAAACATACTTTAATTTATATCTATTTTATTTTTTGTTGTACTATGCATAACAGTTGTGAACAATATAATAAGCAAAATAGCTTCTATTATACAAAATATAATTTAAAATGATCTTAAAATACTGTCTGAATGTCCATGATGGTGGAATTGCCCTATTCATAGTTATATTTGTTATATTTATTATAATTTAGCAAGCAGTTACCTTACTGACAGCTTAGATGTCATTGAGACCATTTATCAATTTAACTAACCTACAGCTTAACCAACCACTTGCCACATAACAACAGCTTACCAGCCATTACCAACCACTTAATGTTTTCTGACAGCTTTCTGACAGCTTTCTGACAACTTCTTTTTGTGTTGTGGATTGTTCATTTTTCCCAAATATGTATTAAATATGTTTCCTGTTTGTAATCATTTTAGGTTCAGTTTCGATTAAAACAAGTGGTAGCAGCTCCTCCTGAAGGGAGAGAGGTATGTATATAGATAAATTGATACTATCTGTAAAGTTGTGTATAAATGGTTTCGTATGTACCTGAAAAACAAAAATGCATCAGCCTTCATAATTCCTCCCCTTCTCATGAATGACAGTCTTTATGTAATGCAATAACCATTAAGTTATAAATGCATATGGGAGGTTGTTTGCATAAGAGAAAGAAAGAGTGGCATGAAGTGAAGCCAAGAGCAACTCTAGCTTCTTTAGTGCCTACCAGCTGACCAGGGCATCCATAAGTCAGTGGCCCACAGCTGAAAGATGGACCATTCATTTTATAACATAGCTACTGAACAATTAAATAAAAAATATAATCTATTAATTTTGGAGTATGCAGGTTATGTTTAATAACTTGAGTGTGTGTGTTCTATAATATGTATATTTATAGCTATGTTTTATTTCAAAATTATTTACTGTTAAACCCTGTTAAAAGAAAACAAGTCACCACAAGTTTATTGCATCTTGAGTCTCATTTGAATGCTTACTTGTTATGACTTGCAGTAGTAAAAATTGCATTGCCTTGCAATAGCTTTGAACTTGCTCAAATTTCTTTGCAAGTGTCTTTTTTGAATGGTACAAATGCAATTAAGGCACTGCAGGTTCAACTAATGTGTTCTCATTGAAACAGCTTTTTGTATAAGTTTGTATATTTAGATTAAAAGAAAACTTGAATTTATATTTTATCTTGTTACAGCGCTTACTCTTAGCTCTGGAGGAGTTTGCATTTCAAGGTTGCCCAGATGTAAGGGGTGGTAGTAAAGATACAAGTCAATGTGGTAGCCCCCCTCTACATGATGTTTCTGTAAGTCATTAATACAATATTGTCTACACACAGGAAACCCAAGCATTAAGTTATATATGTTGCTTTTATAAGAGAATGTTGTATGGGAACCTTTAGTTATACCATTTTTACAAAATCTCTTGATTACATGAACTTGAAGCTTTACTTGTACATCTTAAGTTAATTGTTGTCTGTGTTTGTATGAAGTTTTAGCCAATTTAGACCAATTCTAGCATTTTTCTCCCGCCACTGCTTAAGATAAATGACAAGGTAGGATCAGCTGGCGAGCTGAACACAATGTCAATCATTTCATTTCAGAGCAAGTTTTTCATACCTTCATCAAAAGAATTGAGTATGGTTTTGTTTCAAACCCTCAACCTTTCCTTTAGTTTCAAGAATTGATTTTGAATAAGGCCATTTTGTCTTTGAAGACAACGGTTGGGACAAAAACTCATGGTTTGGCATGGAAGTGAGCACAGGAAGCCCAGGCAATTTGTTTGTTTCACTTATCTGATCATCAGTAATAATAATAATAATAATAATAATGACTTTCTGTATACAGACAACCTTAGTGGAGATATTATTCACACTACAGGTGAAAATTAAACTAAGCCTCAACTCTAGCCAGGAGCTTAGAGGCCAAGTATTTTTTGCAAAATGAGGGTGGTACCAATAACAGTCAATGTCTGCATCCCACCCAGGACGTCCAAAATACCAAGATCTTTGATATATCCTCAAGCTGACTCAAAGGAATCCCCAAACAACCAACTACCAACGGAACCACCTTTGTTGATACCCAGTGCATCCTGATTTCCTTTGCCAGAGGAGAATACTTATTAAACCTCTCCTCCTCCTTCGACACCACATTACGATCCCAAGGCACCGAGAAATCAACAAAGGTCCACTTCTGTGTTGTCTCGATGCTCCTATCCCACCAAAACTCCACCTGTCCATCCTCCGAAATTCAACCTCATCTGGAACCTCCTTATACCAAACATCAGCACACTTCACTCCATACTTTCTACACAACTCCCAATACACCCTCAACCCTATCCTATCATGTCTCCTCCTATATTCCTTCTGCACCAACACACTGTAACCACTCGCCAATTATGACCAACAGACTCTACCTCCTTCCCACAAACCCTAAACTTTGGATCCACATCCTCTTTCTGAATCGTTGCTCAAAAAAAACCCATCCTCAGAACTTGTTCCTGTGCTGCAAACACAAAACCTTCTGTACCCTTTCCCAAATATCCTGCCTTTAACCATTGCCTTTACCTCTCATCAGACACCGCCACCCGGATAGCTCAGTTGGTTGGGCGCTGGTCTTTTGTGCGGGAGGTCGGGGTTCGAATCCCGGCCGGACCAACACTCAGGGTCTTAAAATAACTGAGGAGAAGGTGCTGCCTTTGCTATAACACCTGCAAATGGTTAGACCTTCACGTGGCTCGGATGACCATGTTAATGGCGGTCCCGTGCATTTGATTATATTCATATAGAATTTGCGCGTTATGAATGTTAAACATCATCATCATTAACCATTTGCAGTGGCACATCCACATAGTGGCTATTCGTCCACTGAAGTCCACTTGGAATGTAGAAATGTTGATTTTTATGGAGGGAGGAAAACTGGAGAACCTAGAAAAAAACTCTCGAAGCAAAGGAGAGAACCAACAAACAACTCTATTCTATATCTGATCTAAAAACAACATAAAATATGCTTGGGTTGACTGTGGTCATCCGTTTCTCTCTCTGATGCTTCCAGTTTTAGAAAAAAGGAACACAGAAATAAACAAAAACAAACAAAACAAGAAAACTAACAAACAAACCAAAAACTTCAAACAGCATTTTTAAAAGAGCTTTAAGGGCCAAAGTAATCATATCAAATTCTGGTCTTCTATTCTGGAAGCCCACAACACTACCTTTAAAAATGTCCCAGATCTGCCCATGAAGGAAATTCACATTTGACAACTGTCTTTTACTTTTAATGAAGGATTCAGAGTCTGCTATTAAAGAACAAAAGTTGAAACAGGACAGACTTATAGGACAGTTGAAGAAACAACTGGAAGAAATGGAAAGATGTGTGGAAGAGGAAGCAAGAAACAGTCTTGGGGATGAAATGGACCCTGAAAAGCTTATTGAAAAACAAAGAGTAGTTCTTGAACAACTCAAGTAAGGCTTAATAAATATACTAATGAACACAGGCAAATCATGATCAGATCTTCATCTACCCATCCTTCCATTTACAAAAAAAAGGGAAAATCCTAAAGTATATGGATTCAGGTTATACGAATCATTTATGAAGGGGTGTGAAAAAAACTGCAAATAAGCAGGCAGCTACAGGAGCTGGGATAGGTGGCTATTAGAGGTAAAAGATCCTACTAGGGTAGCAAAAGTGGCATACTTATGGACAAAACAGGTGGAAACATTCCTCCTGAAAGTTGGTAGATATCTGTTGCCTACAACTTCAATTCTTGGTTTGGATATGACCTCACAGCTGCCATGTTGGTGCACAGCTGACAAAAGATTTCCTTTTAGCCTCGATTGTTATGTACACCAACATGGCTGCCATACTTTGTCAATTTATTCCCTGAGGAGTGGATTAAAACCAAGAGTAGTCCTATTTACATTTTGTCAAGCCTCTAGAAAAGTAACAAGGTCTTTGCATTAAAGCTAGGCTGGAATTGAGCTTGCTCTGAAAGAGAGAGAGGCTGTTTGTATCAAGTTTAGCAATCATTTACAGCTTCATTTAGATGCAAAGGCGTGGTTGATGAACTGTGAAATGTAACTAATATTTAGTACTGACAAGAATTTAAAATGCAAAATAAATATTTAACATCCACCATCAATAAATAATAAATAAATAATAATTTCACATGTATTAAAAAATATGAAATTTTAAACTGTTTTAAGCAAATTGAGAGATTTTACAAATTTTGTTTAAAATTTCACCATAAAAAATGAACGTTATATATTATAAAATAATACGATGTAACATGCTCTGATTAGTTAAGACGCGTGCTATAAATCAGCACACAGCACGGTAGCACGGTCAACTGTGATTTGTATTTTATAAAAGAAATAAAAAAACTCATCTGCTGTGCTGGGCACAGATTAAAGCACTTGAGTGTTTATGAGAAAACTTGCAAAGTAGCCTGTGATCAAGGCTGTCTAAGGGTGTGGGGGCTGGAGAGCCTGGTTCACAGGCCTTGCGAAGTTATAAATGAATTCTGCTTTGCCGTGCTTCTCAGCACTTCGCTCGTGTTCTGATACATTTCCACGTGCTTTACATCTGGACACAGCACGGACGCTTGATTTTTATTTCTCCAATAAAGCGTACTGGTAAACATTTTAACAGCTAAACATTGTTATAGACATTGTAATAAATTATAAACATTTAAAAATTAAATTAATGATATTGTTTTGACAGTCCTAAATTAAATCTACTGTGCTCCTACTTCACCAAGAAGACGAGATTAAACAACAAAAAAATATGGTACTTTATATAATTATGATTATTAAAGTATTTCTTTATTTTTCTAAATTAATTTTAAAGTGCAGACTGTGATAAATTTTTAAACATGTTTAAAAAGCTGTGAATTTAAAAAAAATTATTAAATTAGATTAGATTAAATTAAATGACTAAAAACTAAAATAAATAGAAATAAAAAGTAAAATGAATAGTTTAAAAATCTTTACAGAAATTCATTTATAAAATTATCAAATCCTTAAGTTGGAGTTAAATTTCTGTTAAAAATTAAACTAACGGTACAATGTACCATAAAGGTTACTGTTTGGACACACAAACTGTGAAGATCCGTGAAGATCCGTGAACACTTTACAGTTTATTTGACATAAATTAACATTCTAGCCAAACAACGGCTGTCTTCTAAACAAAAGAATCCCACATTAAAAAAGAAAAAAAAAAGCCAACCAGAGATGACGTTAAAGCTGTTAGCACTGCCAATACAAAGATCAATCGTGTTTTGAACTTCAGTTAACTCACGTGACCATTGAAGTGCTCCACATGGTAATGCGACATTGGTTTAGACCAATCAGATCAAAGTGTGCTATAGATTAAGTGTCACGTGACTATTTGGAACACTAAATGGTCACGTGACAATCGTTGTTTTGGCAGTGCTAACAGTTGAGTGATTTCAGTAATAAAATTTACACCACGGTCAAGTTAGCATTTCAGTTCTCATCATTATAAAGAACCTTACGTTTATCATTTATTTGTTCTACTTTTAAGTGCGCAGAATATTGAGTTAAAAATTATATGGTCAGATGTAAAAAAGAAGTTATTAAAAAAACTTGAAATTGTTTATATTTATAATGTACCGGTAATGATTTGCCTGTAGGACAGGTGCAGTACAATTAGGGTATGAGGTTAAAAGTTAAATTAAATTAATTGCTTGTTTTACAGGGCAAGAACTGGTTTGACACTCGATGGATTTGACAAAATGAGGTTTGAACGTTTCCTTGACTATACAATATACTGATATTTTATAATTTATATGATATACAGCTAGAATTTTCGAAAAAGGTTGAAGGGGCGAATGGAGATGGGTGATTGGAAATTGCACGGCCGAAAGTAACTGTGGGATAATAGCAATTTCTTCATATTCATTTCTTAATACCTAAACAATGCCTACACCATTCAGCGAAGGCCTTAGATGGCTAGTAGTATAGTTCGTTCATCTTGTGAAATGGTCAATTCAAGAGATATCATTTTTCTTGTACATTTGAGCGTTATATTAAAAGTTTTATAACGACTGGTGAGGTAAGGTTGAGGTTGCTATAGAATCAATCCAACGTAGAGCCGTAAGAGATCATTATACGTTTAGGGCTCGTAATTTACCTATTACGCTATATGCCTTGTAGAGCCGTAAGATTTGTCTGCTCTGACTATTCTCGTTATTCTAGTGTTTGTGCTATGCAACACACCCTGGGCTGGGACACCTTGTGTATAAAGCTACTTATAATTTAGTCTACCTTCCTTTCCCTGATACAGTACAGCCCTCTCATTCCTCGCTCAAATCACCCATCTAAATTCAAACACACCTCTGCAAATTCAAACTCCTATAAGTATTCCTTTTTTTCCGAGAGTGATCCCATTCTGGAACAGCCTACCTAGTAATGCAGTTCTACCAGAAAATACTAAATTATTCCAGACAAATGCAATAGCTGTTATCACGGTTGCATGCAAATGAGATGCAAATGATCAGTTATACATTGTATTGACCCAATAGCCTCGCTTGAACGATTTAAAAACAAAGGGATTATCTAATTTGCATACAACTGTAATAACAGCTATTAGTTAGGTGTAGAACTCTATTGTTTATTGTTCATTTAAAACACTCATGAATAATTCATAAGCTTCTGGTCCAATTGGATCGCCTGTACACGTCACGTGCATGGACCTTTATACTCGATAAAGTCCTCTTCACTAGTATTCAAGTGATCTTTACGTAAAATCACGAGTGATCTTTATATAAAGATCATTTGAATACTAATGAGAAAGAGGCAGTCAAGCCATGTGGGATAGGCTCAAATGACGTAGTGGTTTTCATTAACCCGTGAAACAAAAGTAACTAATTAAAGTGTAATAGTCAAATAAATACAATAGAAAACAAAAGAATTTGAGCGTAATAATGCGTAATATGCTAAAGTGTATTTCACGGGTTTATGAAAACCGCTCTATAAGCAGCGTAATAGGCTAGCAATTTACCTAGTTACTAGGCTCGTAATTTACCTATTACGCTGCTTATATGAATACTAATGAGAGATGACTTCATCAGAGACAAAGGTGCATCCAAATTTAGATGAAGACTTAGAGCCTCATCAAGGTCCGTCTCATATTCGATCACCGACGACCCACAAATGGCATCGATGAGCGCCTCTATCTTGACTTTTGCATGCGATCTCTACCATGTGGGAGTGTCTTATGAAGTCATTGCGCATGACAGTGCCATTCAATTCTCTATCGAAGTATAAAGGTTCATGTTTGTGACGTGTATGGGCGATGTATTGGACCAGAAGCTTATGAATTATTCATGAGTGTCTTAAGTCATTTAAAACACTCGCGGATCGTGTTATATATTACATAGATCTATATTTTATTCATTTATTATTTCTTCACCTTGTATTATTTTAATATCCTGTACAGTGTCAAACTAAGAGGATTAAGAAATATGTATGTATGTATGTAAAATCGAAGATACTTGGGCGCCCACTTACTAAGAAGTATTACTTTTGCCCAATTGTTGGACGTGGTTGTCATTCGATTCTTGTCTCCATAATAGTGTGACCACAGTTCCTTTCGGTCGTGCAACTGCTAATTACCGATCGCCAGTCGCCGTTGGCCCTTTCAATCCTTTTTTAAAATACTGGCAATATTTAATAATGAGAATGGGTACTTATAGCGCATTTATTATCATCAGTAGAGGACTTTACAGGCTGCATATATCCCGGCCTTGATGATCATCAGTGATAAACATTTTTTCGATTTTTTTTAGTGACGAGGATGTTCGCCGCAATGTTGATACAGCTCTAGGACAAGTTATGCATCCAAAAACAAAAGTACGTTGGTAGCCCAATATGTAGATACCTATGCCTGTCTAGAATGCAGCAGGTCGTGGGTTCCATTCCTGTAGATACCTATGCCTGTCTAGAATGCAGCAGGTCGTGGGTTCCATTCCTGTAGATACATATGCCTGTCTAGAATGCAGCAGGTCGTGGGTTCCATTCCTGTAGATACATATGCCTGTCTAGAATGCAGCAGGTCGTGGTTTCCATTCCTGTAGATACATATGCCTGTCTAGAATGCAGCAGGTCGTGGTTTCCATTCCTGTAGATACATATGCCTGTCTAGAATGCAGGAGGTCGTGGGTTTCATTCCTGTAGATACATATGCCTGTCTAGAATGCAGGAGGTCGTAGGTTCCATTCCTGTAGATACATATGCCTGTCTAGAATGCAGGAGGTCGTGGGTTCCATTCCTGTAGATACATATGCCTGTCTAGAATGCAGCAGGTCGTGGGTTCGATTCTCAGCCTGGAGGACTCGGATTTTTTCCCAGTCATTCACTTATGAAGTAGCAAACACAACATATTTAAAACATTTCCAAGTGTTAATTACACATTAAATACATATTGTTACATATTAATTCGAGAACGCATTTAACAAAGGAAGCACGTGAAAATTTTTAGAACAAAATTTAGAGTATATAAGCATATAAATTATTTTACACAAACTTGAACTTCAACAAGAAATTAATATCGCCTCTTCTCTCTATTAAAATAATTAAGACTGCCTCCGCTTTTGTTGAGTACATTCACTGTCCCCACTCCCGTTTTAGAACCTGATAATTATTGCGTTTCGATCCCCCTCTATCAGTGTTGGTATAGAGATTGAAACCAGCATAAATCTAAAGTCCAAATAACATTGTGCTTGGGGGGGGGGATTAATTAATAATTAATTTCGTATATACTTAGAATATATAAAATTAAGCCGATATTATTGCCAGCTTTTTTGTTGAGGATCTTAAATATTTTGCACACGATTGTAATCTACCGCTAGAGTGGTAGTCAGGGGGATTCCGAATACCGCAATCCCGCACGAAAAAATGGTCATTCCCGCAATCCCGCACGAAAAAATGGTCATTCCCACAATCCCGCACGAAAAATTCGAAAAATACCACTCACGCGCAAAAAATATTTATCACCGCAACATGAAAATGAATTGCAGTTTGCAATATCCCGCATCCTGCATCCCGCAAGTCTCAAAAATGTCGCATCACAGCAATTTCAAAACGTTTTTCCCGTAATGGCGCAGTTCGAAAAAGGAAAGTACCGCATACCGCGGGATTTGAGAATCCCGAAATACCGAAATTTAAAAATAATAATAAAAAAATACCGCACGAAAAGATGGTCAATCCCGCAATCCAACAAACCCCTAAGCCCCCCTCGTTAGAGTTTCAAGGCGGGTGTGCACATGCTCTGTCAACGAAAAAATTGCAGATTAAAATAATCTCGATACTTGTGGATGGGTTAATATGATCCGAATACGCTACGTGGGGATGCAATTTTTAAAATCCGTAACAAAAAGGTTGCAGTTTCAATATAATCCAGATACGTGTGGAGAGGACCCAACTGAGATTCTGCTTAAAATGTAACTTTCCATGCTTAATTCCTCTCGACATAATTTCAAGAAAAATTATTAAATATATGCTCTTACATTTCAGGAAGAACTTGTAAAACAACTGACATCTCAAATAATTGATCTTGAGAGATTTGTGAAGTTTTTACAAGGTAAGAAAAATAGGGACCGCACATTATTTATGAGAGGGGAGGCTGGGTGAGAAATTTGCAAAATTTATTTTTTTAAAAATGTATCCCTCAAGTAAAACTTTTTAGGAGCTCCCTTGAAGAATAATATTTCAGTGCCCCTCCCCCATCCCAAAAAAAGTAATAATAATAATAATAATGGTCTGGAATTATATCGTTAATAACGTATAAAATGAAAACATTTTCCCAAGAACCTAGCACTCTGCCACTGAGTAATTGTATAAAGTTGGTAGAGCGGTAGGGGAGGATCTAGACATCTGAAAGGAGGGGGTACCAATTTACAAAACGTGGGGCATAAATTCCTAAAACTCCCTTGCGCTCAAAAATGCGATAATTTGAGGCGGGTGACGTTTCCGGTATGACGCGTGTAAGAACGATTGGTTTTCGCTCCAAAAACAAATTTTCACTTTTCCGAAAAATGAATAAAAGAATAAAATAGATTTAAAAAAAACCATGCCTCAACTAAAAGGGGGGGCATTGGTCCCCCAGGCCCACCCCTTGGTCGAACCTGAGCGGTTTTAAAAGCGGATAACCCAAAACCGTCTGAACAAACACTGTGATTGGATGAAGAAACAAAGGAAATAGAATCAGCCATGTATAACAAGGACAATGTTTTATCATGTCTTTGTTTTGCATGGCTCGTTGTCTTGCTCTATTATTCTTTTGTTTCTTCATCCAATCACAGTCTGTGTTTGTTCAGACGGTGGTGGGCGACCCTTAAAAGTTGGGGGAAAACAATGTTTGTTCATTTCACAACTCCACAGCGATACAAAGTGATAATTTTTAACTAAGACATTTTCAGTAACAATTAAGATTTATTATAATTGTTGCATTTATGTATGCAGGGGAAGTTAATGAAGGACAGCCTAAGACAGAGACAACCCATCTACAGTATCCTTGTTCATATCCTGTACGTGTATCCGAGAAAGGACGACCTCAAAAAGAAAAAGACAGAACTAAGGTAAATTAACTGTTACCATAGCAATAGAAATATCTTCCGAAACCAAGTGTTTGGTTTAAGCAGGAAGCTTCCTGATTGCTTTATTTCATTTTTTAATCCCATAACATAGAAAATACAGCCAATCAGAATCATGATAACCGTTGTATATTCGTCAGTATTTCACTCTACGTCAGTATTCCACTCTTTCTTTTTTTTCATGGTGTGGGATTAAATAGTTATACGAGGGTTCGTCGTGGCATACTATGGAGCATCCCATTTGTCACTTGTCACTTGCCTGAAGGCTGGTGTCTACACGAAGAAAATCCAAATGACGCTTGGGATGTGCCACGAGAAACCATCATATAACTAGTATATGAAAAATAGAGGCCGGCACATATTAGGCGACAAGGCGCTGAGACATGACGCATTCTCTTGGTGTTTACTGCAGAATTCTTGTGAAAAATCTCTCCCTGCGACAGAATTTTGTCCCTGCTACAGGTCTCACGAATTCAAACTGGTTTGTTTAAGAGAAGCAATATACACAGGGTGACGTGTCTCCACATCGTGTCGGAGCGACTTGCACCTGGTGTGTGCCGGCCTTATGGCTAATGATTTGATTTACCTCATTCATCTTATGCGAAGTCATCTTTAGAATGCAAGATATCACTAACATTTTATTTTGTTTTTATTATTTTATTAATTTTATTTTTCCCCTTGTGAGGTCACTTTGTTGTCTAGTATTTAACTCACTTCTCACTTGCTGTACTAAGTAAAGAACATTAAACTAAATCACATTAACTCAAAAACTTCACATAATCTCTCAATTGCATAAAAAGAACAAAATTGTGCTAAGAACTCTAGTACCCACATAGTTAATAGGGTCTTTGCAGCTAGCAATAAAAAAAAAAAAAGATTCAAAAAAACAAAAAAAAAAAAAAAAGAAAGAAAAAAAGACAGAAAGAAGAAACATTCTTTAGTTGTTTAAAAGAAATTGCACAAAATTCGTAGTAATGTCACCAAACCTGATTAAAAGTAGAATTTTATATCTTTAAGCAATCGCCTGTCTTGAAATACAGCGTAGTTTAAAGTTTGTTTGCTCTCCAGTAGCCTTTCCCATGGGATCAAGAGCTGAATTCATTGGTTATTGAAGTGAACTATCAACACGTGACTGTTAGCTGCAAAGGTTCACGTGTACTGTATATCCAGCTATAGAGCCATTTGTGGTGGTAACCCTGGTGTCAAATCCTAAGGTTTTTCATTTTGTTTGACCCAATTAGCTCAGTAATTCAGCCTCTTTCAAAAGAAGTGCATCCTCTCTGACGGACAGAAAAGACCTTGGGTACGATTGTGATTTCTCCCTAGACATATCCGAGGAGGATGAGAATGGGTGCTGCCTTCACGTACCCCTAACCCCAGAGCAGTCGCGCAGTAAGGTGCGGCACTAATCACTTGCAAATTATTAAACATTGGTTCGTGTAAGGAGTGCGTGACTGGGAGAGTGAAACAAATGCCACATCCAAATCCACATCGCTTTAAGGTTCGGTAATACGGCAAAAAAAAATTTTACAACTTGTCGCCCAACATTGATGTGTTGCAAGTTGCAGAGCGATTGTTGCTCGTATTAACACTCCACGCGCAGTAAATTCTCTTTGTTGTGAAGAGTAAAGAGCTTCTACTTCGTACAACAACGAAAATTTGTTGCACGCGGAGTGGTAATACGAGTAACATTTGCTCTGCAACTTGCAACGCATAAATGTTGGGCGACAAGTTGTACGAATTTGTTGGCCATATTACCGGACCTTTACCCGACATTTTGGTCCATTTTAGTCATTCTGATATTTTGAAACGATATTCAATTTTTGTAGGACACAGATGTTCAAAGAAACGATTAAATTTATTGACGGTCATAAACTAAAACTGCTATCTATTTTATCTTCTAGATGGGCATTTATAAATTTATTATCATAACAGCTTGAGGTTTTCTAGAGATTTTACAAAACAAACCCTCAAAAAATAAACAAATAAACAATAAAGCCTCGTCCACCAGAAAACAATGATCGGTTTCACTGTAAACGCATACTTTTGAAAACACTGTTCAAAGTAACTATTTTCGTAAATGCTAATGTATTGTTTCCGTGTGGACACTTGTAAATGCTTACTTTCGAAAATGCTAGTTCATGTGACCCGAGAATATTGTCACTGCTCATATTAATTAAGGTACGGTAATACGAGCAAAAACACTCAACTCGTCTCGCAACATTATTGCGTTGCAAGTTGATGAGCGAATGTTGCGCCTATTACCACTCAGCGCGCAACAAATCTTCTTTGTTGCAAAGAGTAGAGAGAGGTTCAACTTCTTGCAACAACGAAAGTTTGTTGCGCACGGGGTGGTAATAGGTGGGCGCCGTGTTTACAATAATTTGCATAAATCAATTTTCAAGCTACAAAAAAATTAACCCCCAAAATTATAAGAACCTATACCTGTTTGCAATG
>JANTNT010173070.1:0-19269 GCA_024752375.1 Entacmaea quadricolor
AGAACACCCTTCGGTCTTAGCTTCGATGATTCAACCTTTTCAACCCGACAACGATTTTTCAATTAGGTGTATATATACACACCAACATATATCTTTTTTCTTTGTAATATTTTCGTAATATTTCTTTGTAATATTACGAATGATAAATAATTTGAAAGAATTTGTAATCTCATTATTAGATATTGTGCATTATGCCCTATATTTCATTCCTTTCTTCAACTTCATTTACTTATTTTTAAGAATAATTAAATTCAAAATACTTGTAAATATATTTGACTTCCTTTGTTAATAGTCGGTTCTGATTGGCTCATAAATCTAAGAGATGCTTAACATTATAATACGTATTATAAGAATTCCGTGATCAGAAAACAATTCCTTTGGCGTCGTTTTACCGAGCGCCACTTTGCTAAATATTCCACTAACTTTCTCTTCCAAAACGAAGTTCTTCCATCACAAGCTGTTAAAAAAAGTGCACTATAAGGCAGCAAATTTCGAGACAAGAAAATAAAGAAAGTTTGTTGGAATTTGTTTGGATCATCTTAAGACATGAAGTCGCACATACTTGGATGTCTTATATTATGCTATCTTGGCCGTACAGGTAATCTATAATCTATAATCTATGTTGATATATTACTAATTAAAACTAACTTCATTTATATAACGTTTTTCATATCAGTTAAATCAAAATAATTCTACTCTTATCACATTTCCACATGGCTTTACAAATTGTTATAAATTATCGATTCTGATTAAACTTGTTGAAGAGAATGCTTGTTAACTTTTAGAGCTTGACATTATTTTTCATTATCATAACAACATTTGTTTATTAAGTGACTAAGATAGGATCGTAGGATATAACAGTATATTAAGACGTTTTCAAGGTTAAATCTTGAAAACTTTGCAAGATTGTTTGTGAGTAATATTTATGCAAATACCTTTGATTTTATTGAAGAATGCGATGAATAACGGACGACGCATTCATCCATGAATCTTGAAACAAGAGAGTAATCGAATGCCTTTTATTTCACATAAGAGCAAAATCTAAATACCGTCTAATTTTACCCTTAATATCATCGTTGCAATAATTCATTCACGTTGTATGGTCAATATTGGTATAGTTGAAAATATTTCTCGACATGTAAGTTTGGAAAGTTGACAAAAAGCGTATATTTTCTAATTTTGATTATACTCCAGTGACTTTTGCATGTTTAAAATTCTTTAATCAATAACTAGTTTTCCATTACCCAGTGTTATAAGCTTTGCAATATCAATTTGTGGTCACAATTTCGGTTCTGTTATTTGAACTATCTACAGTGTTCCAAATTACCTTCGTTTTCATTTTACACCGACACAGCTCAAACTAAATAACTTTGTTTTTTTTTTATTATTATTTGTAGAGTGACTGAATAAACCCATGAAATAGATGTTTTTCTAACAGACTTTAGCATAGTTAATTCTTTGTTTTGTTTTGTTTTTTCTTTTCTTTTGTTTTCTTTTGCTTTTTTCGTTTTTTCTCATTTCGTATGGTTCTTAACCTATATAAAATTCTTTTAACACACTAAAGTCAATATATATATTATATATATATATTTGTTTATAGGAACTAGTTTTGTCTCATCGACCTTTTCAAACCTTAAATATTTCGTTTTTGGTTTTGTTTGTTTTGTTTTGCTTTTGCTTTTGTTTTGTTTTGTTTTTTCACTGTTAGATATTGACAACTGGATTTTGTTTTACATGTTTATTGTAATCACTCTTTGGCATGGTAAAAAGTCAGCTATTGTGCAATGTATAGAATCGATGGATGAGTTGTATTTGAAACACCGTGAATAAAGTTTGACATTCTTTTTTTTTTTTGAATTATCATTATGCATCTTGGTCTTAGTATGACCTGCATCTCACCTACTATATGGTGAATGGTATTTAGCAATTAATAATTCTTAATAGCACATGAGAATGAACTTAGTACTTCATTTGTTTTGAAATGGGTATAAAAAAAGAAAAACTTTACGAGGAAGGAACTGAGGCAGATCACAGGGAAAACCCATATTAACACTCACTTTAGAAAAAAGTCTGAAAATATCATCCAAGTTAATAGTCTTGAAATTGTCTTCAAATGCTTCTTTTCTCTACAACTTCATTAAAAAGTCATTCAAGTTAATAGTCTTGAAATTGTTTTTAAATGTCTTTTCTCTCAAACCTCACCATAATATAATTGATTCAAATCAATGCTTTCTTGTGGGGCACTTTGTGATATCCCATTTGTCATTTTTATTTTCTTTGTATAACACTCACCTAAAGGCTTGCATGTACATGAAGAGATTGCAAGTGACATGTGATGATCCTGGTCATAATACGGCATTGTAATACAATAAATTATACATATAAATAAAACAAGTATATCAAAAACATAATAGAAATTATGGGATGGATATCAGCCAAGCCATCCCATTTTTTACCTTATATTTTTGATGTGCTTGTAGCTTTTGCAAGTAGGTCAAATTTTTTGCATAATGCTACACACACACACACACACACACACCAATGAGGAATAAGTGTGACTCATTGGGTACTTACACCACTATTTTCATAAAGGTTTAAGAAGTTGTGTCCATAAAAAACACATTATCATTATTATTAAGAAAGAGATTTCTTCCAGACTTTGTGTTTGAGTTGCTTTTTACGTATGAAGTTAGTTTCAAAACACAGCATTTGATTGCTCAGCGCCTTTTGGCTGAGTTTCAGGGGGGTTCCCTTAGAGGCAAAATTGGGGATTTTTCTGTTTCATTAAGAAATTACTGAAACTTGACCAAACTTTAAACCTCTCTAAATGATTCCAAATTAGGGATACGTATCTTCCATAAGTTCTTCTAACTTATGGAAGATACATATCTTGTTTATAATGCCTCATAATCGAAAAGAAATAATAGGTTTTACTGGATAATGAATAGTTTTGGGCTATAAAATTAAGTCTGCCCAACTTGCACTACCCTTAAACAATTGTCAAAGGACAAGACATAAATACGTTTGCATTAGAATTACATTGGAGTTTAAAAAATACCATAGATCCAAACTAATTGTACCTTAATATTGCGATAAATTGGCCACCAACTGTTGGAATTTTTTATCGTTTAGAAGATACTTCTTGCCTTTTGTGACTTCTCATAACTTGAAATAATGTCTGTGAAGAATGCTACACGTAAATTATATATCTTTGTAGTAATTTCAGACCAGTTATTTAACCAGAACACGATATTTTACGAGTTTTCAACTGTTGTTTTTATGCCACCAAATTGCCACTTTTTACTTTGTAGCCGCTGACTAACAAACACTATAATGTAACACAGGGAACCCAAGCGTTCTTATATTTCAAACATTACTTATTGGCACTATAATAACTCTAGGTCGTTGAATATTTTTCAAAAGATAACAGATAGTTTAAAGTGCATCCCTTTAGATTTATGCATTTCCAATCGAACGACCTCCAAAAAAAATAAATAAATAAAAAAAATAAATAATAAAATAAAAATAAAAATAATATTATAATAAGAATAATATTAAAATTATAATAATAATAATAATAATAAAATTATAATAATAATAATAATAATAAAATTATAATAATAATAATAAAATTATAATAATAATAATAAATAATAATAATAATAAATAATAATAATAATAATAGACTGAGGAAAATCTCAAATATTTCTATGATGAATGAATAAATGTCTGATTCAGATCACGGACCTTCAACGGATTTTGAAATATGTTTCCAAATAAACAAATATACACCTTTTTGAATTATATTCATGTTCTTTATATTTGATTCAGAGAGCATTCTTTTAGAATCGAAGAAGAGGTAGGGGGAAGCAAAGGAATTCCTTTGGGTGTTTTATTTAAAATTAAAAAGTTTGTGACCCTCACCAAAACGTTAAGTCACGAACCCCTCGCCCTACATGGCAAATTTTTACGTACCTCCTCACTTTTTCTAATTTAGTTAAATAAATAAATTTATTTATTTAATTTGAAACGAAAAAAAAACTGACCCCCTTGGTGTTATTGCAAAAAGTTTGTGACCCACCCCTACCCCTAGATTCTTCCGGCCTAAACCATAACCCACTCTAAAATAATGAATGTTACCTTAATAGGTTTTTAAGTATTCATTTTTAAACATTTGATCGAATGAATATTAATGATTAATTCTTTTTAGCCTTGTCCATTGAATGCCATAAATGCTGGCCTCCACTGGAAGAGAGTGTTTGCAAGCGTACAACAGAACGAATCGATTGCAGAGGATATAAAGACATTGGTTACGACAACTGTATTGAGATGCGTTTCCATGGCAATAATACTCTATCAAGAACCTGCTACCAGTCTTTCAAGTGCGCAGAAGCAAGGGAATGGTGTAGACGGTATGGCCCTTGTACTGTGAAGTGTTGCGATTACAATATGTGTAATCCTGCTTCGACATTCAAGAACTTTTCTGTATTTTACTTCTTGATACCTATAGCTACGCTCAAATGGCTCTTAATTTAGCTCAAGCTAGCCCTGTTGCGTTTATATCTATGCTAAAGTACGTGTATAATATAGAAATTGATACTTTGGTTAATATGGACATCTTGACTACCAATTTGTAAGCTTTACTTTTTTCAACAAACAACAGAATGACCTCAGCTGGGACCACTGGGATTAAAATCAGTAGAATATCGACCTCAGCCAATCACAGTCATTTACTGCAGCATTCTCTTGATAACATTAAATGCTTGTCAAAAAATTTTAAATCTTAAAAGATCTTATGTTTTTACTTGATTGTAATTGGCTGTAGTTGGATTCATCCTGGTAAGAGTACTAGTGTACGCAAAGTGATAATACATTGCAATGCGCAAGATCGTTAAGAATAGCTATGGAAGAAAGACATGGCGGATAAATAACCCTGAGATCGGCACCAATAAACTTGACGAAAAAGGCAAATTTTAGACCATTTCTTTTTTGAAAAGCAAAGCTAATGAAAATTCCACTGCATATTAAGAAAGTATAGTTGGATAATTTTAGAAAATATTGTGTTGTTCTGAAGCTTCTGTGACGTCATATAAGAAACATTTCCAATAAAGGAGATTTTTTTCCTATTGACCAGTGTGTAAACAACTTTACCTAATAAGATAGTGATTGTTTAAAAAGGAACAATTCGCGTTGTTTGCTCTCTTCTCTCTACGACATGTGTTTATATCGGGCAATCGGAAGCGGCGCTCTGCAATAGACCCCAGGGATCTTACATCAATATGATAGGCCCCTGGGCCCCTGGGATTAGTGAATATAGTATATTAGAACTTTCAACGATCAATAGCCGCTTGACGCATCAAGTTCTTTTTACGTATGTTTTTATTCCAAATATGGTTAACAAAATTTATAAAAAACAACATCGCAAATAAACTTGTTATGATTTTCATCCTATTGTCTTTCTATTGTGTTATGCGTCGTTCTCAAAGAAATCGACTTCCTGAATATCATTTGCAGGGTATTCGATAGTTAGTCCAAACACAGTGTGAACATGATAGCATAATAACACAGATATTGTAAGATATGATATTTACATTGTTCATTCTGTATAATACAGACACTCTAATACTTCGCGATCGTCTCCAATAAACATAACTGGTTGCGCCTGTCCTACACCTTGTGTGGTTCTGTAGATTATGCAATATTAAACGTTTTCTGCGCGGCGAAGCGCAGCGACAGAGCACAATACTAGTTAAAGTTATTAACAATTATTTGATTTTTAGACGTCATGCTATAAGCATTAATTATACTTTGTAGCCGATGTTCCCAATTTTCAATTTTTTGTTGTATTTAACAAATAAACAAACTACATTCTTTGAGAATATTAAATAAATACTTTTATTTTGCGTACTTTTGTTTCATCTGGCTACGATTCAACAAATATGGATGACACAAGCATATGCACAAAATGGCTTGGTGGAACTGACATATTATAACATTTAATAAAAGCTGAAAACCATATCGCGCCTCAATTTCGCAGAGAGTAACGCTTTTAGAGTTGCCCCTTGAGACTACGGTATAGCTTATGCTGCCCCATGGCCAGGCAAACATTTGAGCCCGCATATTGGTATGCGGCTTTTGCCATGATAATATAGAAATCAGTATTGTTATCCAAATGCGATCTTTCGCCTATGTTTTTTTATGGACAGCTAAATTCCTTTCATTCTTCGTTTTGTAAGATACATCTACCACAAAAAAAAAAAAAAAAAAAAAAAAAAAAAAAGCAGGCAAGCTCTGCTATCTCCGATTATACCAGCTCTTTTGGTTTTTGAATAATCATAGTAAAAAAACTCATTTCTTGATCGTACTACTTCCTCCCCTAAATAAGACAATGTTCAGTAGATAATAAAAGCTCTTGTTTCAATATATACCGATCCAAAGCTTTGGTAAGGGTCGGAAATTGTTTTTGTCGTGAAATCCAAAATTCGATCGAATGTATGAATTTCTTGCCATCTCGTACCGGAAGTAAAAATACGCAGTATATAGACCGCCACAAGAAAAGACTGTAAATAATAGTCCCAGATCCCAACAGAGTATGAAAGATTTTGTTCTAAACTTTATTTTGATGCCAAACATGACCGATGAACGAGAGCAAAAGACAGATTTTTTCGCGTAAAGCTGTGTCGTCAGTTGCTCACTTCAACGTCTAAAGCTTAGTTTTATACCCTTTGGTTTCTAGTACTGAAATGGACACTTAATTGTTTCCAATCTAGCTAAAAATCGCTGTGTGTCCGAGGAATGAACTTTAAAAAATCAGTCAGATGAAAACACACTGCCAGTTTCACCAAAATATTGCTTCTTCATGTGTTTCCAACAAGAAATACAAGGGTGTGTTGGACGTCAAAAGAGTTTATCAAAATCATACTAAAAACGGACGCTGTTAACGGTCTCGTGTAGATTTGACTTTCATTCAGAGAGATTAAATTTATTTTACCTTAGAAACCAGACTTAGAAACTGTTGCAGGTGCTCCTGAAAAACCGTTATCTTTAAATATAATTTTTGATTCATACATTTCTCTTTAAACCTATCTCCATGTTCGTTTGTACAATACGAGAAAGCTGCTTGTTTCACGCGGGTTCAAATGTCCGAAATTTCTGGCCATACTCAAGAATTTAAATGCTCACCATAATCGGCGTAAATATCATATACTGAATGTCAAAACCTGCTATGTCCCCGATAGCTAGCATAAGGAATTGTTCCGAAAACGGCTTTCAAATACTTCGTCAAAATTCCAAATTTCTGATCAATTTTCGCGGCTGAATCACGGTAAATAGTTTGGCATACACACACGCTTTTAACTCCAGTCCATATAATTCGTGTAGGAGTATTATGAATTCCTCGATTGCGGATTCGACTTGCACTGGAGAAATGCCTGGTAAAATCGTTAGTTCCGAGTCGCAAAATAATTATATGAGGACCAAAAGATTCGACCAAATGCAGGTTGTGTCGTAGGGTTCTGACCATAGTTCGACCTCCAACGCCACTCAACTGTGGCAGACTTCGAAAAGAGAGTTATATTAAGTTTGGGCGCAAGTTCAAAAGCTGGTACAATTTTCAAATAAAAGAATGACCCAGAATAAGCGATTTTGGATATATCCGAAGCAAACTGTATAGTGGGGACTGGGACCGAATTTGGGGCCTCAGAGCGAGGCTGGGGAGAAGACCGCGAATTTTAATCAAAACAAACATTCAAGGTTTTATGACAGTCTTTCTTTTATCTAAATATTTTTTACTTAAAAAATAAGGTGAAGTACTGTGCTGTTGCGCTCTGCACAAATGGAAGTCACACAGCAGACCAGATTTGTTGTATTTTGTCTTTATAATAGTCCTAATTAGTTGAAGTATTCTGTCATAGAGATATATGATGTGGAGATCAAGACACTGGTTGCTCCGAGAATTTGCTCTGCTAATTTTATTTCTAGTGATATAAAAACTTCACTCACTGGGAGAAAATTAAATGCTTGTCAAAGGTAGTATTTCATCCATTTTCACTGCTAGCCAAGCCAATCGTGAGATAAGTGACCGATCTAAAAGTAGTCTAAAGAGAAGCAACAAACATGACTGAATCACTCACAAACGCAGTTTGCGATGAACCACCTTCAAAAAAATGCCACCTCTAAAGCTGAAGTAATCCACGATTGTGAAGTTGCTAGTATCATTGACTCCTTGAATGATTTTAAGTTTTCTGGCTTGTATCCGTCGATCATGTAGATATGACTTGAGCCAAGGTACTTGTTTACGCTAAAAAAATCTTTCTAGCACCTTCGTTCGTGGCTGCGTCCTTCTCTATTGAAATAATTATCACGATAAAAGAATGTTTGCTCGCTCGGTTTCAGAGTGAATTAACAGATTATATAGACATTTCCATCAGTTAAAAAAGCAGAGAAGTAAACACTCAAAGTCAGGAATATCTTATAAGCAAAGATGTTTTCCCCGGAGCCTCGCTTTGAGGCTGCAATTCCGGTCCCAGTCCCCATAAACCAGTTCACTTCAAATATATCCGAAATCGGCTATTAAAACACGTGGTGCATCCATTATTACTCCGCGATCAAATTACAAGCAACATTAAGTGAATATAGTTTGAATTAACGAACAATCTACTTAAATAAACTCAAATAAAAGAAAGAAATTTTTGGACTCTCCTGACATTTTTCACTTAAAGCGAGATACTGTTGTTATGTTGGTGTGCGTGAAGTGTGATTGTGGTTTGATATTCCATGCCTTATATTATTCATACGGCAACGCGCAAGATCTACTGCGCCTGTAATCCTATACCGTCAACCTGTAGGTTATTTCCAATATTATTAAACCAAAAGTTAAAACACAATTAAGATTACATACCACCTGTCATAAAAATGACATGCTTGCCGCATAATGTTAGTTTATCAATAGCAAATATTAAAAGGAGATTTCAAAGTGCACTTAACATCCCTTTTCAAATCAGTAATAAAATAAATCTTTAGGTGATTTTAGGCAACTCTGTGCAAAAAATTTTTCGTTTTCGTTTGAATGTCGATTTTTTACGATCGGTCAAAATTGCGGAAAACGTCCCCTTTTTGGCTCTGCCATGGACCCACGGCCGTGTAAAGCAGAAACTGGGTCGAGTACCCTGTGATGTCACCACAGGCCAAGCAGTACTGAAAAAGAGAAAGTATAGTGAATGTATGGCAAGTTATACTTTCGCGAAAGAAATTGCCAAACAGATCTGTTCTTTTGCAGTTTAACACGCTTCAAATACAAAGAAAGGTATTATTTTCCTTCATAATGTGCTTTTTGAGTGATAATCGGCTCTTAAGCGGCGAAAACACAAAGGAGATCGATGTATTCCGAGAAGCTGCAGGTGAGTCTAAGCAAAAAACAGCACCCACATCACCCACATTATCCACAGCACACTACACTGACACATCACCCACACAACACCCACATCACTCACATCATCCACAGCACAGCACACAGCACAACCAACCACAAACACCACACTAACAAAACACAAATGCCAACAAAGTTAGCTGATTGTTAAAGGCCTTGTAGCTGCATTGACATTGGGTCTTACGTTGGACAAATTGATTTAGAGCCGGGGCCCTGTTTGGGGCTGCATAAAGGCAAAATCCAGACGTGACAAGGAGAGATTTTCATAATTAAGAAGATGCATTGTTAAAATAATTAACAATCTTTGATGTTTAAGCCAACCAATTTATTTACAAATAACAATCGACTCCTTGCATCAAATCCGAATCTCGGGGACAAAACAATGAAAAATATCTGTATGATAAAAGGCTTCAATTCTCAAGAGAAGGAAACTCTCTTATTTTGCCCCCCAGATTTTGAATAAGCGCAAGGGGTCTATAGACTATGAGAACATTACGCACTTCTCAAAACCATGCTTTCCCGCTTAATTGACTGAGTAATCCTAGTCAACCACAATGCATAGCAAGCACAATCGTTATGTTGTCGACTAGACAAAATGGCGAATCTTTGAAGATTCAGTGGTAATCTACTCCCTCGATGTCATATTTAGATACGAGAGCCTTTTTAACTAGTATTACTATTGAAAAATGATATTTCAATCAACGTACATTTTTTGAATCAAAGTTGATTAAGGAGGCTCGAAAAGGTTTTCTATGAACGCGCGCGCGCTCTAAGAACGACGTATACCTTTTGTCTTTTTCAAAATTTTGTTCCCCAAACTTTCGTAGTTAAACTTGAATAATTCAAAAAGGTTTCGGTAAAAGTTTCTCAATTTTTGCATGTGGTTTTCATTTACGTATTAAAAACTGCAAACGAAAAATAAATGAATAAAAAAAAAAAAAAAAAAAAAAAACGGTAAAGAGGAACTTCTTAAAAGTGATATGATTTATTTTCAAGGATTTTCTATTACAGATTTTTTTCTTTTTCGTAAAGACGAAAGATTGGGCTACAATGTTTAAACATGCTGAAGTTAATTCTACCGAGCGGTTATCAAGTTATGATTTGTTAAATGTGAAATTTAGGTCATCTCATCATTGTCCTATCGTTATCATAGCAACGTTATACGTCATATTTCCATATTTATTCGAATCCTTTCTTCATGTTCTTTTATTTGACAGGTTGACTTACTGTTATATACTAAGCCAAAAAATATTTTTAGGTTATTGTGATGGGTGTACGCCAAAGTTAAATACCCTTCCAAGTCTCCTTAAATCTATAATCCTCTGAATTTTACTCTAAGAATGACCTTTCATGTGCTAAGATTATCAGTTGAACACGGTGTGACCAAGGTTTCACAATATAACTGATATGACAAACCATGGTAACGGACTTATATGATTGACTAATGTTTTATCAGTATAACTTTAGCCAATAAGATGCAATAGTTTTCATGGTCATAATTGCAAATTTACATTTCTAATCTAAGCATATGCGCAAAATGCATTGTGGGTTGCTAGGGATTCTTTAAAATATAAGTACCTTTTGTATTTCAAGAAACTCATAAAACATGCTTCAAAGTCAAGGACCTATGTATAAATTCCTACATACAGAATGTGCTAGATATAATTTAGCCAAATTCTGTTTGAAATAAATACTACAGCAATAAGTATACAGGCATCCCTTAATGTAGGAACACACACACTAGTTGCTATGAAAGTAAAACGATGATATAATACACTGGAACAGATAATGGGAAGATTAGAATTACAATACGCCGTTCTTACATGAAGGGATAACCAAATAAATATATGAGCAAAAGAATCCCTCTTTTCAGTACACATCAAAAAATTGATGTCGTTCGTTCAGGCTTCCTGTGGCTTTTTAAAGTTTGGGTTCCTGTTTTCTAAAATGCTAGATTTCAACTCCAAACAAGATGGCGCACGATGTATACCGTAATGTTGTTATTGAGTACAATTTCCGATATTTTTTCGTCAAATATTCCACAAGTTAAAGCTGAAATCGCAAGGGAAAAAGCCAAAAAGAAACCTACATTGACTTACAAATACCAAAGGTAAAAATACCAAACATGGAATAAGCAACGAACGACATATTTTATATAGTTATATATAGCTATACATAGTTATTTATACTTATTTTGGGTGGGTAATAAAGCTCTAAATGTCAAAAATGTAATTTTTTCATTTCAGGTATTACCTTAACATAATTGTTGAGATTGGAATGTTGTGGTTATTTTGTAAAGATTTTTATTTGAAAGTGTCAGTGTGAAAGAGATATTATGTAAATACAGGATATATATACATATATAGTGAATAAAAAATTACGTTAACAATAGACTAAGATAAACAAAATCAATATATTGCAAAGAGAGTTTCAGATTGACATGGAAAAACCTTTGATGACTATGACGTCGAGGAAGGCATTTGAATGTATTGTTGTAACTAGTAAAACCAAATGCTGAACATTATAAGAGAACACACACACACACACATATATAGGCTTGAATTCAAAGATGCAGAACAACTGGCAACTTCTAGAGATCCATTTCTAAAAAAAAAAGATTTATTCTAGACGTTTCGGACGTTCGTCCTTTCTCAATAAAAATGTGACTAAAAAATGGCAAAGTAAGGAATGTTCTAGTATAAATACGCGCTGAGTTTAAACAAAGCAGTTAAAAATTTCAAAAGAATAATTGTTATTAAAAATACAAGCGTCTTAGAGAGCCAAAAGGGATTCCTAAAACAAACAGCAGCTAAAAACTAGCCCCGCCCATAATTAATCCTATTCTTTGACTTGTACTCGTGTCTTTTGTTCAGGTCATGGGGCTTTAAACACCTTACCTGTGAGATCCAATACGCTTCACGGCTAAGCAGCTTGCGTCCAATGGCCTCATTACCCCTAATCTGTTCTATTATAACAAACTCAAAATCCTCCAAGACATGCGCGGAATTCTTAAAATGTATCGCTACCTCGCATGTCTTTTTGCCCGTGTTCATATGCGACTTATGGTTACGAAAACGAACTTTGAATGCGTTAGTTGTCGTGCCAACGTATTGTAATCTGCACTTCTTGCAGGAAATTAAATAGATAACGTTAGATGATGTACATGAAACGGGCTCCTTGATAGAATACTCCCGACCTGTTGCATAACTTTGAAATTTATCTGTCTCCACTAAAAAGTTTTTGCAGAGGTCGCATGTGCCTGTGCACTTAAAGCATCGTCCCTGCTCCATACCTTCCCCGCTGGGCCGAAACCAGGAGGGTGCCAACAGTTCCTTCAAGTTTTTGATTTTCCTGAAGGCGGGCATAAGCGATTTTGGCGGGAAAGCAATCTGAAGCAGATTCGATGAATCCGCCTTCAGGAGAATCAAAAACTTCACGGCATTCACTGCTTGGAAATTTGAGTCTGGGGCAAGGACCGCCTCATTTTCAACAACAATCCTTTGCGCACCTTTATCGGACAGCTGGTACCGTGAATCATAACCAAGGTGCGACTTTACTAGCCTTTAATTTAGCCTGTTTTCCCATCGTTTACTTATAACGGGTCTTATTTTCATTGATGCTTCTTTCAGAGAGTAATAATAGCCATGCATGGTTATCCAGCAAATGCCTTTACCACGACGTTGGTAATTAGTAAACAAATATTCACCATTCAAATTTGCCTGAAATGAAATCAAAATTATATCATTAAAAAGATATTGATTATAGTAATAAAAAATAAATTGTCGGTTATATGCATATGAGTGGTTTGTACTGCAGATAAAGTAATGAATAAATTCGAATGATCTTCGCAGTGAAATAAGTAACACATACTGTTACTTTGTAGAAAGCTCAGAAAAAATTCTGAGACTTCAACAGGATTTGAACCCATGACCTTCGCGATACTAGTGCGACGCTCTTACCAACTGAGCTATAAAGCCTCGTTGGGATTAGGTCAATAGAAAGTTCAATTTTCGTCCTGTACAAGTGATATAAATGCATATGAGTGGTTTGTACTGCGGATAAATTATCATTGTGGGTTATTTTCTGGTAAAACACGCATAACTATGTAATAAGATAACAAAACAGAAGATAAGTAAAAGATGGAAGACCGCTAACATTACACCAATTCCTATAAGGAAACTAACATCAGTACTTCAAATTAACTAAGACCCATATCTGTGACTGATGTAATTATGAGAATTTTTGAGAGATTAGTTCTAGCTAATTATCGAAAGAAACAAGTTAATTTGCAAATAAATATCAACCAAATGCTTACAGGGAAAAATATGATACTGAAATAGCTCTACTTTATAATCAGCATTATTGGATTTAATTTTTGACTCGCGTTTGCCGTTACGGGCCGATTTTCTAACGGTGGTATTTTATATTTTGTGCTCTTGCACGCGAAAAAAAGGGACGATTTGTACGAAACTTCAGATACTAGATAAATAGATTGTCATAATGTTGTCTGTTAAGTTAAAAAAAAATGTTCGAGTGCAAATTGCGGGATGAGGTCGTTTAAAAAACTGATCATAAAATTAATCCAATGTCAACTAGCTACAGCATGCTATCACAGAACAGCAAGGATAGAATCGATTTCAACCACCTTTAGAGGTGGAACTGGACACTGCTTTGTGGGTATAATAATCATTCCTTGATATGCCAGACCATCCAGTTGATCTTGATCATCCTCTCTTTTAAAATAACAAACCAGGCAACTATATTATGGCTGACAGTGGATATCTAACAGGTTATGCACTACTTGTGCCTTTCTCACGACGTGGTGGAAAAGTGGAAAACGTCTCAATGCAAACATGAAATGAAGGAATAATGTTGAGAATGCTTTGTGGGTTTTTATTAAGATAGCAATAAAATGAATAGAAATGGATAAAAATGTCATTGACAAGTAGTATAAGCACACGGAAAGTTCTATCGATATATTAAAATAAAAGCAATAACACAGAACAAGCGTAGGAACTGTCAGGAGTAAGCGAGCCAATGAAGAGTCTCGTTAGAACCAAGAAAAGCAATAGCCAATCAGAATATATTATCTTTACTCGTGCAACTGTGCAGGGGGTCGAGAACATGGTTTTGTTTGTTATTACGCAGACAGTACTAACCAAGGTTTGATTCTGGCTGCACGCAGGCTAAACATAACTGGTGTTTTAGATTTTTAAATACACCATGCTGCACTTTGTCGGCGAATACCGGTCATTACGCGGCCCTTCGATTGATAAGGGCCATAACTAAGTTTTCTACTCAACTAATCCTCCATCTTGACACGCGCCTGTAGATCTTCAAGTCACCTATGCGATGTTCTACTCGAACTCTGTGGCTAGATAAAACTGAGTAAGCGAGCAAATGAAAAGTCTCGTTAGAATCAAGGAAAGCGTTAGCCAATCAGAGTCTATTATTTATAATCGTGCAACTGTGCTGGGGTCCAGAACACGGTTTTGTTCGTTATTACGCAGACGGTACTAACCGAGGTTTGATTCCGGCTGCACGCAGGCTAGTTATGTTCAGTTTTATTTCTTGCAAGGAACTAAATGGTCTGTTTGTTTGGTAGATTAAAAATTGATTGTAGTAAAAATGAATATATTAACAATAAATAAACTAATAAAACATAATCAGAAATTAATTTGCATGACAAATTTCACTCTTTGAAATTCACGTATGAATAGACCTTATTCGATGGGGCGTAATGTTTTCCCAATACAATCCTCTTAGGAATAGGAGTCTTTGTTTGAGCTACATACATATAATGTATCTTCTCAGGCATTACCACAAGACAAAGAAATAATACCCCAGGGAATGACACGTGGTCTGTTATGGACAACAAATATGCCCTATCGAATAAGGTCTATTGACATTGATAAAGTGACTCCCATTAAGCAGATCATCGAGAATAAGGATCTGAGCATGTGGACTGACTTAATCAATGAACCTAAACATCCACTTAAGGAACCTTTACCTACTAAAAGAGATCGCAGCAGTAAGGAAAAGAAGACAATTTTGTACTTCCAAAAGTCAAAACAATAAGATATAAGAAATGCTTTGTAAATAGGTGTATTTTTAAATGGGTGCTATATGCAATTATTTTTATTGTATATTGTTCTTATAATCATTTATATCTATTTATATTTTTTGAAAATAGGCTTATTTTTAACTTAATCAATTTATTGCTATATATTTTGTAACCTTGGAACATTTGTTTTTAGGATTTAATAAAGACTATTACGCCATTATGCGCCAACACAATTAACGAGTGAATAAATCCCGTATAAAGCACTTTCCATGGTGTATTCTGTTTATTATATGTATTACGAGCTTTTCTTTTAGTTTTGAAGAATGAACGGCTTTCACTGAAAGAAAATGCATTCGAGTGTTGTTTACATTCCTCGACGAATCTCATTGGTCGAGTCGCTGAAAGTTTCTTATGCTGATTGGTCATACTTCTACATGTGAAAAATGCGATACACCATTTTGATTGTTTTCAATGCGAAGAAAATTTCGTGATACGAGTAATAAACAGTTCTACTTACGTAAAAACAGAAATTGAACCACCAACCACCTTTGAACCTTATGGCACAACTACTCTTATAATTGTCATTGTCACGATCAAACGTCGAAAACATATGATTTCTGTGAAAATTTAACGAATCTCCAGCATTACCTAAAAAAAGAAAGACGCTAACATACGTAAAGAAGAACACAAACTTCAACATTAAAGTCCTATCCAAACGTTATCAGATATTTTTGAATGTGAAATTTTTGTCGTTGCGGATTTCAAAAATTTGCGTCGACACGTAGCGTATTCGAATCGTACGTATTAATCCATCAACAAGTATATCCGTATTTTTTTTAATTCGCTGTTTTTCTTTCTTCATCAGAGCATATGCAGTTCCTTGAAACTTTATCTGTAAAGACTGATTCTAATACCATGACGTCAGCGAATTCAAAATATACGGATTAGACTGTGTTCAAACGAATCCGTATTTAAAAAAATGGTTTATCCCTCTTGATGTACAAAATGCTATTGTTCCCTTGTATTAACTTTTTAACTCATTGGTATTCGTGCGCGCGCATGCTCGTGGGTGCTTATTGAACGTTCATTAGCACGTAATCACTTTAAATAGGCCAAGTTATGCTACAATTCCCGGGATTAGTTTCTAGTCGATGCTTCGTGCGAAGTTTTGGAATATATGCCGAAATTTTCGAAAGAAGGTTCGACTTGAAACTATTGTTCGAGAGAATAGGCCATTTCCCAGTTACGCTCCAATTACCCCCGAACAATAGTTTCAATTCGAGGCTCCATGCGAATCACATATATTTGCTGTATTTTCGAACGGAGCCTCGAATTGAAACTATTGTTCGATGGAGTCGGAGCGTATATCGGAAATGACCTATTGGAACGTATCTCGGAATTTGTCTTTTGCCTTTCCATACCTCCTATAAACGGTCCCAGACGAAGGGTGAAGTTTTCAGATTCAGGACCAATAGCAAAATACTCATATTTTGCATATGCTGTAGAGTTTTGAAAATCTTTAAGATCTATCCTTATCTCGTTTGCAAAACTCTTTGTTATAATATGCATAGCATTTAGACCAATCCAGTATTCTCTCTTCTTGTCACCAAATCCTCGTTTGTAGTCATCCCATCCTCGATGGAAATTTACAGATCCGTCGAGTCTTTTCTGTATTACTGTCCAGCCTCCTCCGTCTGTTTCTTGATCACAGTACACTTCAATCGTGTAGCCAGGAACTGGAGTAATATTGTACAAGCCACTTTTAGTGCCGAACCAAGATTTCAGACCTGCACATGACCTCCAGTCTGTAATTGAAATTTAATTTCTTATAATGTATAGTTCAGAAGCTTAACCAGAGTGGATTAAAACACCAAATTTGGCACAGATGTTTATTTCAATGTAACTATTGATTTCAGAATGAGTGCCAAAAGATTCAAGTTCAGTGGGTGGGTGCTCTACCCTGATGATGATGATGATGGTGGTGGTGATGGTGGGGGTGATGATGATGATGATGATGAGGAGGAGGAGGAGGAGGATGAGGAGGATGATGAGGATGGTTGTGGTGATGATGGTGATGATGATGATGATGATGGTGGTGATGGTGTTGTTGGCGATGATGGTGATGATGATCTTGCTTATTAGGAATATTGCATTCCATATGTTCGCAAAAATGAGGAACTTTGATTTTTAGGCCAATTTAACCACCAAAGACCGAACATAGTAGCATAGTGCTTAATGATGTATAAATTGAAATGATCTTCACAGTTGAATAAGAGTACCATTTACTGTTACTTTATAGAAAGCTCAGAAAAAATTTTGAGACTTCAACAGGATTTGAACCCACTTATTCAACTGTGAAGATCATTTCAATTTATACATCACTTTATCCGCAGTACAAACCTCTCATATATATATATATATCACTATTGCATGACGTAAATAAAACTCTCTATTGACCTGGGCTTTATAGTTCAGTTGGTAGAGCGTCGCACTAGTATCGCGAAGGTCAGGGGTTCAAATCCTGTTGAAGTCTCAGATTTTTTTCTGAGCTTTCTATAAAGTAACAGTAAATGTTACTTATTCAACTGCGAAGATAATTTCAATTTATACATCACTTTATCCGCAGTACAAACCTCTCATATATAGAGCCTAATGTTTGGTACTGTATTTTCCATGTTAATGCTGCCCGGAAGGTTGAGGGAACTGACTATTTAAAAGTTGTGACATTAAATTTTATCTGAACTTTCTGCAATTGTTTAAAGCTTTCATTTTACTTTATTACTCCATTGAAAACGTTCATTTAGCACATGTCAGCCATAGAAAAAGTTTGAATGATGTTTTAGTGATATCTAATGTCGTCCTTTACACAAAATGCAGATGATTTGAGAAGTACTTTTGATATACTTTGAATGTATATTGTTAAAATCGTTCGTAGACCTTTTGGCTACGTTTTAAAGATATCAATTTCTAAACCTTTTGATCTGGTCACGAAACATGGGCACCTGGACAAACTTCAACTGACTCCTCCTACATAAGAATATTCTGGTTTGGACACACCTGTCTTTTGCCGTATTCATTTAATCGCTCTTATACCTTAAGTTCTCGAATGAATTCCGCGTATTTTCATAGAGCAGTATTGCTCTTACCTTTTCCTACTGAATGGTACAAGTTATATTTATATTCTTAGGTGGAAGGAAGAATGGTTCATTGAACAGAAAAAGAGCAATACTATTATACATAGGAATAGTGGTAGAATGCTATCTGACATTTATAGAACATTAATGTAATGCTTTTGCTTCATTTTTTATGATTTGTATATTATATTTATATTTCTCATAGATTTTATAACTTGTTTTGTATATATTATTTTATAGTCTTACTTAGTTTATAGCGCTTTTCATAATTACGCGGCCTCGTCTGTTTCAAATGTACATTGGAACTTGGGTTTTCACTGCCGCCAATCAAAAACTCTTAGTTTTAACTTAGTTTTTTTCTTTCAATAATTACGCGGCCTCGTCTGTTTCAAATGTACATTGGAACTTGGGTTTTCACTGCCGCCAATCAAAAACTCTTAGTTTTAACTTAGTTTTTTTCTTTCAATAAAACTTAAACATAATCTATAATATAGTTTCTTTGAGATAAGATTAAATTTTAACAAACTCGGTACTTGCTCGTTTTGGAAATGGCTTTGCTAGTAAAATAAAAGACAAAGACAAAGACAAAGACAAAGACAAAGACAAAGACAAAGACAAAGACAAAGACAAAGACAAAGACAAAG
>JANTNT010173181.1:0-19251 GCA_024752375.1 Entacmaea quadricolor
TTATTCATTTAAATAGGGTTGATTATTAAATCACATCAAGCACACGTGCTCGGGCATTCTTAAAAATAAAGACCTCGGCCTCGGGCTGCGCCCTCGGCCTCGGCCTTTATTTTTAAGAATGCCCTCGCTCTAGTGCTTGATCCTTTACATAACTACTGTGCGAAGTTTAATGAAAATTCCATGTGCGGTTTTATTTATTCGGAATTACCTAAACCACCGCCTGGTTAGCTGTTGGTAAAGCGCCGGTTTGTTGTGCAAGAAAGTAGTCGTGCTTCGTGTCCCGGTCGGACCAACACTCAGGGTCTTAAAATAACTGTGGTGGTGCCGCCTTTGTAATAACATCTGCAAATGGTTAGACCTTCACGGGGCTCGCATGATCACTTATGTAGATAATAAGCGTTATAAAAGTAACATTACATTTACATTTGCATGCTAAGTGGCACAAAGTGTAGAATTTGTCAAAATTATTTTGTCTTACGGAGCAAAACCTCTGTCATGGAAAATTTATAAACAAGCTTTTTGTTACGGCTTTCTTCAGTGCTTCTGCTCACACAATTGTAAGATGTTGTTATTCTTTTGAGAATAAATCTTCACAAGTCCTTGTCACTTAGCATGCAACATACGTGCGTTTGGCTTTCTATTGTTATCTTGCTACCTTTAAGAAAACCGATTGGCATTAAAAAAAAATAGGGTTATGCAAAATCGTTCTGTTTACTGATTTGTCAAGCACCGTTTCGTCTTGAAATTGAGAAAATGGTCTAATATTGGGTTCAATTTAATAGAGATGTTGGAGCTCTATGCTCAGATCACTTAATTCAGCCAAAATATCCAACTTTGCAGTACTCTGATTGTCAACATGTTCTGAGACCCTATGCGCAGTGTCAATTGGATCAATTTTTTCGTTATGTATCTACAGTTTACAGTGAAAACCGTTGTATCGCGACCTGCTAACGTCGGTTAGATTTTGTTTTTCTGATCCGCCAATCGTCTTTGGGGGCGGGACGAACCTGAGCGAGCGTTTTCATTGGCTGATTTGAATAAACCCCGCCTCTAATGATGATTAGCGGATCGGAAAAACCCAAAATCCAACTAGAGTTTGAAAATAAAAGGCCGCGATACGACGGTTTTCGCTGTAAAAAATGAGAATAGATGGATACTTCCATAGCAAAGGCTATTTCGTATTTCTCTCTAAGTCCTACGATTTTTCATAAATAAAGAAGAAAACATCGCTGCATTTTTTGTAGGTTTATTTATTTTGATTTCTCAGTTGCATGTTTTTCGGGTTTAAGGTGTCACTTTTCATTCAGCGGACTGACAGACCTATCCTCAGCCGATCAGAACGCCTTTCGCACCAATGATTAGATACGAGTTGAGTTTATAATGTTGTCAATTTCAGCTTGATCGGTGTTACCTTGGCAACGATAATTAACAATCAAGAAAGATCGTTGAAATCAGTTTTTCTCGAAAAACTCGAGATCTAAATGAGCTCCAGAAAAGCAACTAGCTGTGACAGAATTCAAACTTTTTTATCAGAGCGATCTGGAATTATTTGCAAATAATACGTTTTTCCAAATGTTTGGTGCAAAAGGCGTTCTGATCGGCTAAGGATAAGTCTATCAATCCTTTGAATGAAAAGTAGAAGTGCGGTCAGAAAAAAACTTCTTCCTGAATAAATACACTAAACCGCAACACAAACGCCCATTACTTTGAGATATTTTATTGAGTTGATTAATATTCCCGTACAATTCTACAAATGCTAATTCAAGATGGCCGACTAAAATCGAAGATCGTATTTCACAGTAAAAGTGAAGACGCGAACAGAGTCTAGGTTTTCCAGGGCATTAAGCTTGGTAGGTTGTGGAGGAGACAGAACCTCCTTTACCGGTCCAGTTAGTGTGGATGAAATGGCCTGGGTTTGAGAGCAGCTCATAGGTATGTGCACCGAAATAGTCTCGTTGCGCCTGGAACATATAAAATAAAGGTAAGTAATCGTCTTGTACAATGCGATTGCTATATTACAATTATTTGAACGAATCTCATTATCGACCTCAAAACAAGAACGAACAACGCTAACGACTACGACTACACCAACTACAGACAACACTAACCACTACAATAAACGACTATATCAACAAGGAACAACACTAACATCTACAAGAAACAACACTACGACTACATCAAAAGGAACAACACTAACCACTGCAATAAACAACACAACGACTGCATCAACAAGGAACAACACTAACATCTACAAGAAACAAAACGACTACATGAAACAATACTAACGACTACATCAACAACGAACAACACTAACATCTACAAGAAACAACACTAACGACTACATCAACAAGGAACAACACTAAGTACTACATCAACAAGAAACAATACTAACCATTACAAGAAAAAACTAACGAATAAATCAACAAGAAACAGCACAACCACTACAATAACGCTAACGATTACATCAACATCACTCAGAATTCAACAAACAGTGCACAATCAACAACACAACACCAAGGAACACGTTATTTACCAACAAACAACACTTACGAAAACAAGAGTGCAATAGGCCATTTCCGAGATACGCTCCAAATACCGCGAACAATAGTTTCAAGTCGAGGCTTCGTGCAAAGTTTTCGTATATTTTTGTTAGCTCTAATTCCCGCGAAAAATAATTTTAAAGTCGAGGCTTCGTGCAAAAATATATAAAAATTTGGCAAGAAGACTCGACTTGAAACTATTGTTCGCGGGAATTGGAGCGTATCTCGGAAATGGCCTACAATGACCAACGAGCGATACTAAAATCAACAACTTTAAAGTCTGATATTGAGGGTTGTCCAATACATGAAAATATTGATGCATTACATGGTACTGTACAACCCATAACAGCAGTTTAACAATACATTCTCGAACGACACAATACAACATAATGGACCATTTGCATGATGGCGTCATATACTCAACTACCAGAAGGCTTTGGCCCTTTCTTTTGTAAAGTAATTAGCGTCAACTGTTCTGCTATAGACCATTTTCAAGAATGCACAGGAAAACGTTTTTTCCTAGCATAACGTTGCTTTTATTGGAGGATTAGACAATGAAACAAGTAGGACTGTTCATTCGACAACAGGTCGTCCGATTAACCAGCACCTTCCAGAATCGTCTTGTCTAATAGTCCAATCACGAATAAACTGTTGGCTAGTAAGTTTGGTTTCCTTGAGCAATCAAGTGTAGCTTATTTTCAAGAGGGAATACAAATTCAAAGAACGAAAATTCGTAGAGCATTCGGGTAGTAGTCAAATGACGCAATTGTGCAAATGTCTTATTCGTTAAGAGTATTAGACAAGTATTCCGATACAATAAGATAAAACGGAAAAGGCTTAAATACTATCATTAAATTCAAAAGTAAACCGACCTGGATAAGGTTTGCTGGGAGCTGAGCACATCTATAAACACAAGACAACACACAGTTAAAGGATATCCAACCTGCTAAAGGAAACTAGTGGAATAGAGTTCATTTAAAGAATGAACTAGTAATAAAGCATGTGCGGCCATGTTGGTTTACTTCAAACAAAGCATTCCTCATTATCTTCTCTTGTTACACGAGGTACACCAACATGGCTGCCATTGTTTTTTAATTCTCCAGGGATTGAGTGAAAGCCTCTTCCTCACATTACTACAGTTTCTTTCCCCCCGGGGGGTACTACCACCCCAACATGCGTGGAGGTGTGCCGCCAGGTCCTAAAAACCCTGACCCTATCCAAGACCTTAAATTTGGATTTTACATACCCTATCAAAGACTAAACCTACAGAGACAAAAAATCAAAAGCCAGTCTCTAAATAGATTTTGAATAAATATTTACCAGTTGTTTCAAATTGAATTCGAATTATTTTTGTGCCAGCAGAAAGCAGGACTTAGCAGACTAGAATGACCAAAACCTAACCCTATCCCAGACAAAAACCTTACCCTATCCCAGAAAAATGTCAAAAAATGATACCCTATCCCAGACTTGAAAGCCAAAAAAACGTACCCTATCGGGCGGCACATACCCGTATATATTATCGGAAGAACCTACATAGCACTCTGTTGATGTAAAAGCATAAAATCTTGTGTCTTCTATTGTCGGTCGTTCTATCTATTGTGTTATTTGTTATTCTCCCATACAATATCCCACTCGGGGTCTCAGATCATAAAAATGTCTGTAATGGCGCTCTTTCTTTTCAAAATGGCGGACGCTCTGATCGAAGTGAAGATATCCAGCGACTATTTACAACTTCATTTTAATTCCTTTACAACAATCAAGAACAAAAAGAAGAAAAACAACTCCGCTAAAATATAAATGAAAATATCGTCTCGAGTCGACTTGTTTTACGAGTTTAGTTTGTACTGGGGGAGTGGAGAAAGTGGGAAAGCTATGAACAAAAGGTCTGTCATTTCAAAACCAACAGTTTCAGTGCAAACAGTTGATAATAAACGTTTTTTTATTTATGGGAGTTTACAAAATGTTATTTCATCTTAAGAATTTTTAAAGATAATAACAGCTTCATCGAAATATAAACCGCATCCTGTACCTTTGTAGAGGATGCGGCAGAAAGAAGAATGGGTCGAGGAGGTATACGTATTTGCACGTCTCGCCCTAATCCCTTTCTGCCAATCTCCCAACACAGGTAATCCACCAGGAGAAAACCACCCAGGCTACTCTTAGGCTCAGATTTCAAGGGCTCGAGGATTCGTGTGCCCACGATAATCTTCCTCGTGACCGGCGAGTGTCGCGGGCGCACAGAAAACCCCAATGTCAAGAAATTTGGGTATATACTTCATAGCAGGACTAACTAGTTACACCTATTTCAATTAACGTTGTCTTTGCCAAAGGCAATAGGCGACAGGCGATAGGCAATCCTTGGTTTGCACGTTACGTCACCGCCGCCATGTTGAAGGACGTTAACAAAATATTTCTAATTAGCTTCTTCTGTTTCTGGTACCAACATAGCCGCCATGTCTTTGTCTTGTGATTCCCTTGGGAATAATTGTAAACCATCAATAGGTCATCTCAAGACCGAGAGAGACTTTGAACTTGAATCTAAACAAGGTGTTGAGAATGGTGTAGAAAACTGCAGACCTCGACGAGTATGTAAATATCGACCTGCGTGTTCTTAAAGAACACAGACACACACACTATTCGTTCCAGCTGAAGAATGTCTCTAAAAAACTTTTAAACCTTCTACAAACCAAGTTACTCTCCATAGGATATCTTTATCCAGTGGTACTGGCAGAACCAACTTGAAAAAAGAAAGCACTATTTTTAAAATTCAGTAGACCCATAATGCAGCCTTGGAATGACCAATCGCTTGTCGCCTATCACTTATCGCCTGTCGCCTGTCGCCTTTGGCGATGACAAATTGAATTAGGTGCATATCACATGGAGTATATACTTACCAAACCCAAGGTTTCAATTGAACGCAGGTTTTGGTTTGGTATATACTCCATGTATTCTACCATGAAGTATTTACCGAAATGTGAGCCGAGGCTATTCTTCATCTTTTGAAAATTTATATTTTGGAAGTAAAGTAGGATGAGAGAGGTTCCTTTGCACCAGGGGAGAGGCTGTTCCAATAAACTGAACCCCTACAAGAAAAATGACCTAAGTGAGACTTCAAGGATAAGAATCACGAAAATTGTCCATCTGTTAATTCAAGATTATCTACGTTATTTCTTTGTTGGCAGGATTTCCTGCTCAAGTATCTTATTTGATTAACGGATCATTCTCATTCGTTTAAACCTGAAACAACCAAGAGGATTATCTAATTCCGGGCACGGCTAACTCACAGATTAAATTGCTCTGGAATCGAACCCGGACTTTAGCAGAGGCAACGCGTTAGCAGTGTAAACAACCAATGAATGCTATTCATCTTAATTAACCTTAATAAGGGACTGCCCAATACTTATAAGGAGGAGGGGTTCTAAAATGAGTCCACTGCGGCTTAAAGTTAACTTAACCCCCCTCTACCAAGGATTAAACAACCCTCCGGAATAAAGTTGAAAACTAGCGTACAGCACCCCTGCTGATTTAAACTTTTTAAAATTTCATGCAGCGAAGAGAGCAAATTTTTGAGACCTTTTTTCAGCCATTGCAGCTTTTTTCTTCAAGCAAAGCAAGGCTTGGTTTGTTCTCGAAATGTGAGATTTTCTTTGTTTTTCTTTTCTTTTCTTTTCTTCTTTTCTTCTTTTTGTCCTTTTTCCCCCCTTTTTTCTCTTTTTCTTTTTCTCTCTCTCTATTTTTCTTCTCTTTTCTTTCCTTTTTTTCTTTCTTTTTTCTTTCTTTCTTTTTTCATTCTTTTTTCATTCTTTTTTCATTCTTTTTTCTTTCATTCATTTTTTTCTTTCATTCATTTTTTTTCTTTCATTCATTTTTTTTCTTTCATTCATTTTTTTCTTTCATTCTTTTTTCTTTCATTTATTCTTTTCTTTTCTTTCATTCTTTTCTTTCATTCTTTCTTTTTTTTTAATGCGAGCGAAGCGACAAAAAATTTAAGACATTAATCTAGACATTGCCCCCTCTAGCTTTTGGTGCATTACTTTGCACTCTGTAACCCCCCTCCCCCCACACACAGTTTTAGAACCCCCTCCTGATAATTATTGCACAGTCCCTAAATTAAGTAGTTTTACCTGTAGCCATCGTAGAACGCCAAAGCAGTGCTGAACGCTGGGGTTGGGATACCAAGTGTTATAGCAGTAGCTACTGTTTTGCGCCACGAGTCCTATTGAATAATCAAACATTTATGAACTTGTGATTTGCGTCCACATTCGCGTTTTCGTAACATCTGCACCCATCCATATTAATCTTTTTCAATTCTACACCCTACAAACCCCTTGCAACTGTTGTATACGACAAGAAACAAAGTTGTGACATTTTAAGACCTGTTTTAAAACCTTACGACAATCGTAAGTCGTGCATGCGTTAGCAAACTGCATGCAATAAATCGGCCTATACAAACACTGCTTTATATAATAAGCGTATTATTGTGGACGCAAGGCCTAAACGCATTCAAATGTACGCTAAAACGCATTAGTGTGGAAGGGACCTCAGTTTAAGATAACGAAGTTGTGTTGTTGGTGGTAAATATAAATCCCATACCTGGCAGTTGTGAATGGCTCCTTTGAAGAAGTCGTCTAGGAGTAGGTTCTGAAGATCATGGTTCTTCTCAAAAGCTTCCTTGATGTTACCAAGAAACACACTTAAAGACAAAAAAGTTATCACTAAGGAATGATTCTTCAATTTTTCCCGAAATAATTCAACTTCTTTAACTCTTTTGTTTGTTTACGTTTGTCCACCAAGTTTGTTAAACTAAAACATTTAGAAGATTCGCTCTCGATTTCTATTGACGTTTATAGTGCCGACCGGAATCTCGAGCTTGCCGTATAATTAGTCCATTAAGCTTCGAGTTTTTTCTTCCCGCAAGCGGCAGATTCAATCACCTTACCAACATTTTGATTTTGATTTTAAATATTATCCTTTCAAAGATGAATTTTCTGACGTTTATCTAAAGCTGAAAAGTTTCTTTCTTCTTTATAAAATAATTCCAAAGAACTTTGTGCCTGTCTTCTGGCGTTAGACGTTTGCCGTAACGCCAACGTGTTTTATACTCAGGCTTCTTCAGCCAATCAAAGCGACCGTTACTATTGAATCTATGCTGTCATTTATTATGTTATTACAATATATACCTTCTAATAATACATCCCCCTCTCCACATCAATGCTATTCCACCATAATTAAGATTCCATCCAAACACCTTGGCTGCTTCCCGCATCAACATAAACCCTTGAGCATAGGATACTATCTTTGATGCGTATAGCGCCTGAAACAAATCATTTAAGAGAATTATTATGTCGAGATAATAAACGGAACGTTTTCATTGTTACGGTATGCCGTACCGTGTACGTGCTGTAAGTCAGTACCGAGGTCGAGGTACGAGGTCCGCTGTAACGGGAAGCCATTTCGAATTCAATGTTACGGTATGTCGTACCGTATACGTACTGTATTTCAATAGCTCTTCCGATACTATTAAAGTCTTACTTTTCTAATGTGTTCTATGAATTCCTTTTTGTCTCCAGTGTATTTTGAAGAGGATGGACCGTTGAGATGTTTACTGGCTTCTACTCTCTCGTCTTTGAGGGATGATAAGCATCGAGCAAAAACAGACTCGCCTAGATTGAGTAGAAAGGAGTTGCCGTTAAAAGTAGCTAAAAATGTTTAATCACTACAAATTGACAACTGGTAACAAGTAAGGTACTCTTCTCTCTCCAATGCATGGGCCTGCATGATTCGACTTTCAGGTTGAAGGCCCCCCTCAACACACACACGCGCGCGCACACGCACACGGACACACTAGAACTTAATGGCTTGGGCGACTTGAGCTGTTCCCGCTCACCTCTTACCACTACGAGTTTGGCTCGCAACCAAAACCCGAAGGAAAGTTGTTTATTTGTCCTCTCTCTTGCTTCAAGGGCATTTCTCCACGTTCTTTAGTTTTTCCTTCCTCTACAAAATTCAAATTTTCTAAATCCCACTTAGACCGTAAATCGAGAGTCTAGCCATCAAGGTTTATGTGCTTCCTCGTAAAACAAAAGGTGTTTCTATTAACTTACCGATTAGAGTGACCGGAATGCCGTACTCGAGGGCTGAAATTGCCGTCCACTTTCCAGTCCCTTTCTAGGATGTGAATGTAAATGTAACTATTAGTTGAGGTGCTTTTCAGAACTAATTTACAATGAATTTGGAGGGCTTTAAAGGCTGCAAGTTGCAGCGTACAATCATGAGTAAGTTATTAGTGTTGGTACATTAATTATACCTCCAAAGTATTTTAGGCTGCTGAGCCGGGAGACAATTCCCTACTCTTATACAAATAGTTCAACAGGTTCTTTAATGTCCCCCATGATACAGGTTAAGGAAGGGATGGGAGACAGGGCCTACGGTTTAAAGTCCTTATCCGAGAGAAAATAACTCCTTTCCTTGAGTGTTTAAATGTTGCAGTGCGAACTAATTGCTTAACGTAAGAGGGACGTTTCATTTGCATAAAGTTTCTGCAAGCACATAAAGAATGTCTGCGCACACGTGTATTTTTTTCCTTGAAAGTCACTTGCATGGCGAATGAAAGGATTTTATGTTGACATGGAGCATTTGGCTGGCGATCTCGTTCTGGGAAATTACATTTAAGTATCGAAATGCTGAGAAGCAAAGAGTTTACCGACCGCTAGTGTGTTGTAGATAATTATTTCAATCACAGGCACTGCAGATCGAAAAAATATAACGAGTCAAAGTCAGTCGAATTTTTTGAAAATGGACCAGAACTTCGCACTTAAGCGTTTTATTTTGGGCGCTTACTTCATCTATAAGGTAAGTTTAGAGTTATAAGTCGTTGCCAACACGTTGTGTGGGTTAATTTTGATTAGGGAGTATTAGACATTAGCGATCGCAAAATATTTCACGATGTTTTTAGCAATATGGTGCGTAATTCTTAGAATTCATGTTCAAAATTCTACATCATAGATAGCTGGCTCCAAAAATTATTTGAAGACAAACTTTTTCCACCTTACAAGAAAAGATCAAACACGAGTGTTTCATCAGCGAATCAAAACCCCGAGGTGGTAGTCGAAAAAACGAGGCGAAACCGACTTCGACGTGGAGAAATTCAAAACAAAAGTTGTCTTTATTTATGCAAATGTTTGATCGCTGTATCAAAAACACTGTCACGGTAGTGATTTTTTTTATTTTGTCCTCATTTATTATATATGAATTTGAAAAACAAAAATCAAGGAGTTTCCCAAGACCTTAGAATCCCTCCCCCCTCCAAGATTCAAGAAGTTTTACTTGTATTCTAGGAGCAATGGGAACGTTATGTAAAGGTGATATATATACACAAACCTGTCCTGCGGAATCTCTAATCTTTTCTACCAAAGGACTGCCATCAGCGTCATTGTATGCGAGAATGTTCTTGGTGATCTCGATCAGAAAAGAATCCAATTCGCCTTTGTTCCACTCCCCAAATACCTGGAAAAAATCACATTTGATTTTTTGCCTGCCTCGTCTCATTTAGTCTTTAAACTTAACTGGGAGTTTAGAGCAGTTTATTTTCGTTTCTGGTGATTGTCTACTATTGAACGTTGGATAAGAGTGGACGAATACCGCTGAGTTTCCATGACGACGTTCGAAAAATTAATAAGGGACCGCTGGCGTTTTGAACTTGAAGAAAGCGAATATTCCACAGGACCTAAATCTCCTCAGGAAACCCCCTTTTTCTTTTCAATTATGCGATTAGCCCTAAATTTTGCTTTTAAAGTGACTGGCTACTATTGGCCAAAGTCATGAAAAAACTTTTAAACAGCAATTTTCTGAAGCGAAAATTAATGCTGAGTTCAAATATGAAAAGAAAAATGGGGTTTTCCGAACTCGTTTTTGAGCTATTTAGGCCTGAATATACCGTACTCGGAGAATCTTGAAGGAAATCTAACGAAAATTTAACTAACTTTTTTAAAAATCGTATTGGAAAAAGTAACGTGGCTTTGGGAATAATTTTTTTAAAAGAACTGAATTTTTAAATCATATTTCAAAAACAAATAAAAAAAAAATTTGAGGGATTTGGCCTTTTGAAGTTAGAAACACCACAACATCGCAACGCAACGCCGTTCGTGGGCAAACGTTCTAACGCCGGTTAAACTTTTTTATATAGTTTCATGGATGAAAAATATTGGTCAGTTTGTATCATAAAGCCAAAAAAATTAGGGGTCAACGTGCTCGTTTTGGAGATAATTCGCATGGTAATTCGCACCGATTTCTATAGAAAACGTTTGGTGATCGTAAACAATTTCACCTGCGTAGATCGAAAAGCTTTTAAAAAAATGAACTTCTAACGTTAAACGTTTTTTTCAACCGATATGAGAATGTGTGATCCAAGTAAATAAACATATCTAAAAAGTAAAAAGAAGAAGAAGAAGAAAAAAAGAGTTCACTGTGCTTTTTAGAGTTATTTCCAGTAGAGTTATTTAAAGTATCCTGATATTTACTGTAAGTTAAAAATAAAGCGTTTCTCGCTTATATAAGAACGCGCGCTCGTGCGCAGAAAGGATGCGCAAAAACAAGGCCCGCGAACGTCCTTGACATTTTTTTGACATCCTTTTTTGCAACTCACAACGAAACTAAAAATTGCGTCTCGAGTTGCAAGAAAGGAAGACCAATTTTTCGCAACGTTGCCAGCTCAGTTGCAACCTGCAATACTTTTTCTGTCGTGATCGTTGAGTTGCGAATTGCAAGAAAAAATACTTAAAAACTTAAAAAAGAAGTCATTTATGAGATGGAAGTCTTTAGAAAGGTCCCGTTGAACGACAATGAAGTCAAAGCAAGTATATTTCTGTATTTCTGGTATCTTCAATTGAGTATTTTACCTGACTTATCTCAGCTGACGTCATACCAAGAGCGTCCTTCATGAGGTGATAGGCTTCACAGCAGAGCTAGAATTAATGCAAAGGAAGAGACAAAAAGTGTTTTAAAAATCAATCCATGGTTCTTGGCCAAGCCATTTACCAAAACATGCAAATTATATACATAAAGTAACACATCTGGAGAGCATTCTTAATTTTTAGAAGGGGGGGAGGGGCCGGAGGAATCTAGGAAAGGGTCACAAAATATTTATTAGTAGCAAAAGTGGGTCATTATTATTTTCCTTCTTGAAAAGAGATGTTGAAGTAAACAAACACTGCCATGTGTGGAGGGGGTCGTGATTTTTGAACTCTACTTGTGGGTGGGTTTTTTTTCCTATTTATTTAACGCTCAAAGGGATTCCTCTGGCCTACCCTCCCGGCCCCTTCTAGAAAATTAATGCTTCCTTATTAGCTAGGATGAAATTAGTCCAGCTAAATCAAGTCATGAACAATGTCAGTTTGTTCATTTTGAAGAATTTAAATAGATTTAAAGGACTAGAGCAGATATCAGTAATGAAGACGAACTGCAAACAGATTATAAGAAAATGACACCAACTATCATGTTGTACCTGCATGTCTCCATATTCTATTCCATTGTGAACCATCTTTACAAAATGACCAGAGCCATCACCACCAACCTTTCAAAAAAGAGCATACCGTTAGGGAAATTATCGTGATTGAGAAGTCAGTTACACCTCGTGACCTTACTCCTGAAAACAACCATGTGATCTAGAGTCCTCATTTCCGGCTAGTGTTTTAGCCAATCAGGAGCGTTTTTGTAGCATTGCCAAAATTTCCAAATCCGTTTCAAAATAGACGTCGTTTCTTCAAAATTTCGGCAATAAATTCATTTATTCACACGTATTTAAAAGGCTGATGAATGGAATTAGTTTACAGTCTGTTTTTTTTCAGCGTTTTTAGTGAGAGATGCTGGAAAAGGGGAAGAGTATTTTGAACTGTTGATTATGACAAACAGTGCGTTGCGTGCTTGGAGGCGAGATCACTTGGCAAGTAGCAGCAGTTTTAGATCCAGGATTCCATGGACCCCCTTTTGTGAAGCTGAATTTTATATACCTTACGCTTAAAACAGTAAGATAAAAATGATTGTGGAACCCCTACTGAGCAGTGCCAAAATAAAGTTAAGAACTCAAGATTTCCCTTTACATAATTTTGCTACTTATTGCTGTTCATTACGAGGAAGGAATTGACGTTCATTTACGCCAACGGGATTATCATTAACTTGAAAGCGCATTTATCTGGGTAAAAAGAAAGTCATTTGCATTTACAGTATAAAACATTAAGGAAGTTTTCCTTAAAATGTACATATATTTTTATTAACGCCATGACACTTACATTTCGAGAGTGACGAAACATTCATTAACACATTTAGACATTCATTAACACCAAGAGAATATTTATCTTTTTTTACACATTCATTGACAACATAACCTATGAGCTCTAGCATTAACAGTAAAAGGTGTAATACTCACCCAGTCACAGCAAGGCTCTTTCCCAACTTTTGCAGCAATTGCCTGAAATATCGGCTTAATGTGTTGCCTGCATATGACAATTAAGACAGGTTCTAAGCTAATAATAAGGGGATTCCAATGGGTCACAAAAAAGATTTTATGGCTTGAGTTGTCTAAGATAACTGAGCAAGCAGCCTTGATTTTTTTATCACTTTCGTAGTGTCTACCTTTTTAACCGCAAGTCGACTTTAAATCAGTCACGTGATATCGATGATGTACCACGTGAACAAGTTTTTGCACCACGTGATCTAATTTTTAGAGGTTTGAGGTTGGAAAAGTTTCCAAGTCTATCAAAATCCCGTGCTTATTTGTTCATCAGCCAATCAGGTGAGAGGGCTTCCACGCCTGAAATCTACAACTGGGTGCCTAAAATGTTGTTCACGTGGTAGACGACAAGCTATCACGTGGTGTTTTTGGATCAACCTCAAATGACCTGAAAAACGTGTCGCGGTCTACTGGGAAGAGAAACTAGATTTTCAAAATGGAGAGAGGACTTTCCTATCAGGGGTCTCAGGAATATCTTTTGTGGCTAAAGTTTAGTATCTCTTATTTTTTTATTATAACAAATTTTATTTATAATAGATTTTTAAATCAATCGCTTTCTAATAAGGGGCTCTTCAGTTGGGTTCGCTCCACACACACTACCACTACATTCAGTATTTAAAACGCACAACACTCAAAGTCACATGTTGATTTTTACGGCCCTAATTGGGAGCAATCATGAGTCGAATCTCAGTTAATTCTAGGATCAGAATTCTCCAATCCCTAGAATGTACTGTACCATCTTTATACACTCCGAAGGTCATGGGTTCGAATCTCACTCAGCCCAGAATTTTTCTGATCAACCAGTCAGTCAAGAATTCTGGCTTGAGGTAACAGTTGTACGCATTAATTTCACATGTAAGTCGCAGAGGATGATTCTAAAATAAAGCCTCATAGCATAGTTGAGAACAACACATCAAACAAACTCAACTCACATACAAGACTTTGCACACAGGGATCAATTAATCCACAGACCCCATGGCCAAGCGCTGCGTTGGTGAGAGGATAATGCCATAGCAGTTTAGACCAGCCATGCTACACTTGTAATATGTAAGTCATGTCAATTTGTTGAAACTTACCAAGCTTTTTCGGATCCTCCCGGCATAAGAGATGGTCCATATCTAGCTCCTTCTTCACCTCCACTGACACCACTACCAACAAAAAGCAAACCACGCTCTTCAAGGGATTTACAGCGTCTCTAGACATGATAATAGTGTCACAATAATAATATTAAGTACAATTGGAATTAGAATAACATAAACATGCTTATAAAATAAATAAGGATCTTTGAAAATCAAGATATATGTGTACTTATATATTAAAGCCGGCACACACTAGGTGACAAGTCCCTGCAACATGATGCTGGGACAAGTTGCTGCGACAATTCCCCTCGTGTGTACTGTAGAATTCTTGTGAAAAATCTTGTCCCCACAACAAAATTTGGTCCCTGCAACAGGTCGCATGAATTCAAACTGGTTTAAATTTGTGCGACCTGTTGCAGGGACAAAATGAGTGAAAGCAATGTGTTCGGGAAGCAGTACACACTAGGGCGACAAGTGTGTGCCAGCCTTTAAATGAAAGGAATCTTTACTTCACATATAACAAATTATGCTAATCTGAACTTGGCCAATCGGTTGGCTCTGTTGGTTCTTCATCAGTTGGTTGTGTGGGAGGTCGTGATTCAAGTCCCAGACAGACCAACACTCAGGGTCTTTAAATAACTGAGGATGGGAGAAACTGCAGCCTAATTGTAATTGTATCTACAAACAGTTGGCCCTGTTTCAAACATCTAACTTTTCATGTAGAATGCATTACAAACAACAGATGATTAGATGGCCTCCTTTGATCTAATTAGATTTGGCCAATGAAAAGTTCAACATTAGAAAGATGCCTTAGACTTCAAGTGCCTTGGACAACCACTTAAATGGCAGCCACATCTTTATAAACCATCTCTACACACTTCATTCAGTAACCAAAAATGAAGGGATATTAAAGAACCCATAGGATATAATGGAACAGTGCCAATACTTAGTGTCCACACCTTATAACTAACCACTCCATATAATTGTAAAGCATGCATTGATGAATAAAGAAATTTTAGGGCACTACAATATTAAATCCAATATCTTTTATCATAGACCTTTCTTGAATTTGCTTGCGATTAGGAAACCATTTCTGTTTGGCTAAGTGCATTCTTAAAATATTCCTTAGTGCCCACAGTTTTCCAGGTCTCACTTTAGAAATCATGAGCATTCAATTAGTTATTGCTCATCGTACATGCTTTCACCATAAGCTGGAAATGAGCAAAGATAAAAGAATGAAAATAAGGTCTAACAACCATGTGCAAATAAAAATAGAAAATAATAAAAACAAATTCTTATAAAAAGTAAAATGGACCTCGCCAAGTCAAAAAGAACCTTATGGCATTCAAAACGCACCTACGAGCTTGTGCGCCCACAAATGCTGCTAAGTTTCCATGACGACATTCAAAATTTTTATAGGGGACAGCTGGTGTTTAAAACTTCAAAGGGGCAAATCCCTCAAATTTTGCACGGGACCATTTCATTTTTTTTCCATTTTTAGACACAAGTTGAAACCAAACTTTTCAGAAATTTTTCTTGACTTTTACTCATAGAAAAGCCAGAATGTTTGTATTTTTGTGTTCATTTTTGATAATTAAAATCAGTACTTATAAGAAATTTAAAACTTTTTTTTACAAATTTTCAATAAAATCTTCATTTATAATATGATTTAAAAATTAATTCTTTTAAAAAGATATTCCCAAAGTTTTTAATTATTATTTTTCACAATATCAATTTTTAAATTAAAATTTAGTTACACTTTCATTAGTTTTCCTTCCAAAATCTCCGAGTATGTTATATTTAGGCCTGAATATCTCAAAAATGAGTTTGGGACACCTATTTTTTCTTTTCATAATAATTTTGCACTTAGCATTAAATTTGCTTCAAAAATCTGCCAATAAAATTTTTTCATGACTTTCTCTAATAGTAGCCAGTCACCTTAAACATTTTTTTAAAACAATGTTTCATATGTCATACAACCTTTTTTACTTGGCAAGGCTCAAATTATGGGCACAAAGGTGTTAAGGACCATTTCACTGTCTTTTATAAAGTGGATTTTTTTAAATAAAAGAAAAAATGACCCTTGTTTACATATTGCTTTCTGCATAGAGTGTAAGTGTGTTTCATAAGATGTAAGTGTGTTTCATAAGGTGTAAGTGTGTTTCATAAGATGTAAGTGTGTTTCATAAGGTGTAAGTGTGTTTCATAGAGCGTAAGAATGTTGCTGTTGAAACAAATTGTTTGTGGAAATGGTAAGGCTATTCAATAAATAAATAAATAAACCATTTCTTACGATAGAATCCTTGTATTCTGAGTTCCCCCCATCAATGATGATGTCACCAGGCTCAAGAAGAGGAACCTGAAATAATCATTACAAATTTGTTTCAAAAGTTTTGAAAATTTAATTTACACTGTCCAATGAAAAGTTTACAGTCTTTGTACTGTAAAATGTAAATTTTGGGTGCTGCTGATACTTTATTTGTAACAGAGATTCTGGCAGAGTACAGAAGTGTCATTTTGCACTTTTGACCTAAAATCACACCCAATCCCACTATTTACCTCTTTTGTCACAGCAAGCCTTTTTCAAGTCATACAATTTTTGAAAAAATGCTATCTCGAGAGTAAGAGTTATTAATACAAATTATTAATATACTTTCAGAACCAAAATCATCTTCCAAATTTGTTCTTTCCAGGAGGATTTCATTGCTTTTAAGCGAGTTTTCAATTGAAAACAGGACTTGTATGGGAAAAAAATCACCAGGAGTTCCTTTGCAATTATCAGAAGAGTCGGGGTGCTAGATTTTGTTCTAAGAAGGCTTAGGATTGGTTGAATTTTATTAGTTGTTGTCCAATCAGAGTTTTGAATAAAAAAATCTGTAAAACTTTTGGTGGGAAGATGGTCCTTTCTACATGATAATTGCTAATTTATATTCTGCACTTTTCCACACTATTCCCCAACCCTCCCCCCCCCCCCCCCCTCCCCCCCCCCCACCAAAAAAAAAAAAAAAAAAAAACAATTTTTCACACAATTTTGACTCTCTCTTTTTTGGACTCTACCAGAATCTCTGTTATTTGATCCCTAAAAGGTGATCTCACATCCAAGCGTGCAAAGTATTGTTTCTTGAAACCAACAGTTCCAATAGACCTTATTCAATGGGGCGTATTTGTTGTCCCATTACAGACCACGTGTCATTCCCTGGAGTATCATTTCTTTGTTTCGTGGTAATGCCTGAGAAGATACATTAATATGTATGTAGCTCAAACAAAGACTCTGATTCCTAAGAGGATTGTATTGGGAAAACATTATGCCCCATCGAATAAGGTCTATTACTTATTCTCTTTTCCAGTATTTCTCACTAAAACCACTGAAAAGAACAGAGTGATAACCGAGATAAAAGAAATGTCAGAGAATAATACAATGAAAAGTCTCAATTTCAGGTAAATCAAAATGAAATTTCATTAGTTGGTAGTCTATAAAATGATGCCATATTGCAAAAACCAAGAGTGCAAAGGCCCTTAAGGACACACCTGATTCCTTCCCTGGACTGATAACTAATTTTATTCATCAACCTTGTAAATATGTGATGTAAAAAACCAAATTTTTGGCAATGTAACAACAGCTTCTCTAATTGGTTAATAGAAATAATTGGAAATGAGAGCACAAGATCCCCTGGTAAGGAGTGCCACATAGCACTGAACATGAATGTCTCTCTGTCCCTGAGAGTGCCATATGGCACTTTTGTCAGTTGCTACATTTGAATCTTTCAATCCCAACAATTTTGTCCAGGTCCTCCAGAGAAGAGAGGACATTGCAATCAGGTACTCCTAGGGGTAAAGGGTTATCTGGTTATCATGTCCAGCAACTTACTGGCTGCTATCATAATATTAGTACCCATACAGACTGGCACATGTGCTTCTATAAAACATTCTCTACTTTCGTTAAACCAGTAAAAGAAATGGGGGTAACCAGTAAAAGAAATGTATGCTATTATGATGAGAGCTTGGAAAACCAATTAATAATGCTTAAAAATGCATCAGAATTTACCAAAAATAGAATAAAGGAAATTTGAATAAGTTTATAAGTAAATGTAGAGAAAATTTTATTTTTGGCAATAAATCGTCTTTAAAATGACAGACCCTGAATTGACAAAATATAAAAAGTTTCTAAATTCAGTTAATTATAAACTTAATTTCCTTTATCCTGTTTTTGATAAATTCTGATGCTTTTCAAGCACTATTAACTGGTTTTGCCAGCTCACCAAACAAATTTTGGTCATAATAGCATTACATTTCTTCTAATGGTTAACCCTGAAGGTGCAAAGCATTATGGTTATTCAAAAGTAGAGAACTGGTAAAAATCATGTGATGGGTCTGTACACTCAGTCATTTGTTCAAAAATGCAACATTTTTTAATAATAAACTAGTAAATCTTTTTAAAAATCACTCATCTGATAAAATGCTCATTGACTGAGCTAGGTCGGGTTGGACCAAAAATATTTGGCTCTTGGTCTTTTGTATACATTCGTTCCATATGTGTCATGACCTCAAGCTAAATCTTTTCAAGTCCGCTCTCCAATTTAGTAAATAAGTAGTCATACTATTTTGAGCCTAATAGATTAATGAGTTCTAATATATTTCATTACCAGACTCTCAATGAAACCATCCACAGCACTTCCAGCCTTGACTAGCAACATCACTCTTCTTGGTTTCTTCAGTTTTGAGACCATTTCTTGCAGGGAATGAGCTCCAATGACCTTTGTTCCTGAAAATAGTCACAGAATAGCAAACAAGTTATGTACAGTTTTAAACTTCTAGTTTTACAGAAGAATGGATGCCAAACATTCAGTCACTGGTAGGTTGATGGTAGGGTGTTGGTAGGGTGTTGGTAGGTTGATGGTAGGTTGATGGTAGGGTGTTGGTAGGTTGATGGTAGGGTGTTGGTAGGGTGTTGGTAGGTTGATGGTAGGGTGTTGGTAGGTTGATGGTAGGTTGATGGTAGGGTGTTGGTAGGTTGATGGTAGGGTGTTGGTAGGTTGATGGTAGGTTGATGGTAGGGTGTTGGTAGGTTGATGGTAGGGTGTTGGTAGGTTGATGGTAGGTTGATGGTAGGGTGTTGGTAGGTTGA
>JANTNT010173292.1:899-19226 GCA_024752375.1 Entacmaea quadricolor
CTATGCACCTCCCTATGTCCCTTCCTATGCACCTCCCTATGTCCCTTCCTATGCACCTCCCTATGTCCCTTCCTATGCACCTCCCTATGTCCCTTCCTATGAACCTCCCTAATAATGACACTTCCTATGCACCTCCCTACTTCTCTTCCTATGCACCTCCTATGCCACTCCTATGCCACTAATAAGGATTCCAGTGATATATTAATAAAAGAAACTATCTGAATTTAGGACTTCAAAGTTGAGCCCGGTGGTTGAGCACAGGTTCAATTAATTCTTTAATTCAATCTTAAATTATTACTGGTACATATATGTTTTCCTTCTTAAATTAGATTGTGGTAATGTCAGTGCAAGTCTTCCAGATGAGTTTGTAGTTTCTGTGGATACTTGGCACATATTGAACACTCACAGTGACTACAAAAATGGTAAAAATAGAATTTTATACCACCATTCAAATTACTGGTTTGCCCACACAAGTTTGCCCACACATAAAATTACGGTACTGCCTATGAGTAAAATGTAACTTCTTGTTGTGAGCGTGAGTACAGTGCAGAGTATAAGTTTGCCAAAAAGATACTTCAATACAAAAGATATTTGTTTGACTGGCTACTCACAGTTTGAACTAGACAAGGCTACTTTACTACAATTAATTTAGAACAGTTACTGTACTTATGGTTTACAGACATCATTAAGTGTTTCTATTATAATTTTGTTTGTTCACTGAACTATTAATTAATTTTATGCATAGGCAAACTTGTTCAGGTGAACATCTTTGGGAACCCAGGGATAAAATTCTGTCGCTCGTTTCTCGCTTCCAGAAGAAATATCCCTGGGCAAGAAGTCTGTTGGACCTTGTTCTGGAAGTGGCGGCTTTCCATTAACATTAAATCCATTTGTCTAACTCTACTTGATGCTGATTGGTCGACCCCCGGAGGTCGACCAATCAGAAAAGAGAAAATTTTCAACTTCCAGAACAAGGTCTAACAGACTTAGTGCCCAGGGGTATTTCCTTTGGAAGCAAGAAACGAGCGACATAATTTTACCCCTGGGTTCCTGAGGATGCAGGCGAACCTGCCTGTGGGTGAAAATACTGGTTACAGACCCATGTTTTTGTAAAATCCTATAGTTATTCCTGAATTTTACAAGCACAAATCAGCCATTGGTTGGTTGAGAGGAGAGTAGATTTAAAGCAAATTCTATGTCCTAAGTGATGACATGCAAAATCAAAGTTGTTTTTCTGTGCAAAAAAGGCCATAATTCAGGTAAAAGTCAACAGACTCTATGATTCAAGAAAAATCCCTGCCTGACCCAATAATTTGATGGGATTACCTTGTCAAGCTACAAAATGAAGAAAATAAGTAAATGAAACCAAGTTTACGTAACCTTTTTAAGGTTTCCATTTAACCTGTTTTTCAGGTTTTACCCGAGTACTAGGAGAATGGCATATTGATCAGTGGATTTGGATGGAATCATTCAAAGTAGACAGAATGGTTTATAAGGTGATGAATAATTTATCTTTAAGTTCTAAATGTTTTTTTTTTTTTTTTTGGATAACCTAAAAAAACCCTTAGGCTCGTTCCATACGGCGTATTTTTCATGTATTTAATTGCTGCCGTACACAGTGGCCGGATTTATACTAGAGACGGCTAAGACGTCTAGATGACCTTAGGCTCCTAAGACGTCCTAAACTTTTAGTCGAGAAAAAATTAAGACGGCTTTGATGTCTTACGGCTAAGACGTCTAAAATTAAAGGAATCAAAACGATGCCCTTATCGTCGACCTTATTTTGCTAGACGGCTTAGCCGTCCAGTATAAAGACAAGACGATCAAAAACAGACGACCTTGCTAACATGAAACCGTATTAAAATATTGGTGGACAAACTGACAAAAAAAGATAAAATTTCCCGCGTAAATGTCATTCATGTACTCAGAACCCACTCGTGAGATCTCACCAAAGGCCGTCTCGATACGAAACGTCCTTACAATTATGCGTTAAGGTCATCTAGACGGTTTAGCCCTCTTCTAGTATAAAAACGGCCAATTAATTACATGAGAAATACGCCTTATGGAACCGACCTTAGAAGCCATGCACTAACAAACTCAAATCACTCATGGCTCCAGGTTCAAGATCTCTTGAACATTTTGCATTACAAATACAAAAAATATTTTGCTCTTCAAAATAAGATTTGTTCAAAATATCTTGAACCTGTCATTTTCAATTTTGTGGCATATCAAATTTGGATGTGTGCTCACGAACCTTGAGAAAAATGTCTACTAACTCTTTTGTCATTATATTTTATCATATTTCTCTTGTCATAAACACAGGCCAAGTACAAGAAGGTAGTTGACTTTCTCAAAGAACAAAAGAGTTTTCTGGAGTCAGACCTTTCGGCACATCAAGAGGTTTGAATTATTATTTATTTTTGATCATTTTTTAATTGCTTTTCTTTTTTAATTTAACTAAAATTTTGCTCTCTTTTTTTTTAGATCTGCATCCGTGGAAGTTTACAAATGTCTTGTTGTTATTTTTATCTTGGTGAATACAAGGTTAGTAAACTCAACAAATCGTATTTGCTTTTTGAAGCATTTTACTCTTTTAAACCCTACTACTCCCTACCTCTTTACCCCCTACCTTTCTCTCTTTCTTTGACAACCCCCTCCCCCTTTCTCACCTATCATTTCCTCTTTCTTTGATTCCTCCCAACTTTCTCGCCTTCTGTTCAGTTCTTCTCCGACTCCTTGCATCCTTCTTGGGCCCTCTTGAATTTTACGTATTTATCTCCTTTTCTTTCTTTTTCATAAGAATTCATGTGCCGAAGCTCTTGATGCATTGCGATATTTTGCTTCTAAAACTATCAATACCACTGATGTTAAGTCCCTCAAGAGAGGGATCTCATCCATGCAGGGCTCATCCAACAGGGACACAAATGCCATGGGTCTCTCTCAGCTCAATTCATCAGGTAACGCCAGTGTATGTGAGCTTGTAGTGAATTATTTTTTTAATTATTTAAAAATGTTATGTAAACCGCATTGTCCCAGAAAACGATAATAAAGTGCACAACATTTATCTGTGAAACAAGAACTAACTATTTAGCGCGTAATAGTATTTAGTTATCAACTATTTTGGTATCCAAATAACTAAGAATTCGCTCAGGCATAAACTACAAAAAGAGAGACAAGGACGGCGAGATACTTGCTGCTGTTATTCGCACTGTTCTGCTTCAGTGATATCCACTAGTTTGTACATAATAGTGCTATTTGATAATATATATTACGTTTTATATATGGCGTGCACTCTAAGCCGCTTGAAAGCAGGCTAGAATTTTAATGTTTTTTTCCTTCTTCTTCTTATTTCCAGGTCGTTTTTTACAACTCATTCCATGTACAGAAGGAGAAGCCTTGTCATTCTGTGTCCGACTCTTGATCACGTGCTTCAAAGTAAGGTTCCCCCTCAGGGGAGGGGGATGGGAGGGTTAGTGAATATTTAGAAAGCATTAAAGGGAACGTTTTAGAATTCAATAAATGTTTGTAAGCCGTGTTTAGATTCATAATATGTTTTGTTTCATAAGCTTTTATTTCTATTCTATGCCAAGCTTTCGAGCAACTTGCTCTTCATCATCTAGAATTACTTACGTGACTCGTCATATTTTACGTTATGAAAATGCGTTGAATTATTTTTTATTCAAGTACCCATTCGAATATGCATATGATACTGCTTCTCATGACGTTGTTGTGGGCACCCAAAATCCAAAAAACCCAAATAGGGATAAAAACTCTGAGAATAAACTCAAATTCTTTTTTATTTACTACCGTTATCGTTGAAGTGCGACCCTCGAAGCTCGATGTCTTGTTTACAAACTAGCGTTTAGACGGCCGTCAATCAAAATATTGGGAAGAAATTTATTGGGAAGAAATTTATTGGTTTAGAAAAACATTTCTCCTATTTATGACCAAAATTTACAATTGAGGGTATAATATTTAATTTAAAAGGCTATAAGGTAAAAGAAATCTACCAAAAATTAGACGTAAGTGCCACTTTCGTAAAAAAAGTTATTTGATAGACGGCCGTCGAAACGCTAGTTTTCAAACGAGACAAAAAGTACCGTAACCCTCAAATGGCTTTCATTCTGAACCAATCAAAAAGCACCGTGACTCTCAAATGGCTTCTACTCTGAACCAGTCAAAAAGCACCGTGACTCTCAAATGGCTTCCACGCTGAACCAACCAATCCGCTTGATGCTAGACTAAGGCCTGTTTCAAACATCGAACTTTTCATGTGCCGAGTCTAATTAGATAAAAAGGTCGCTTATTATATTTTGTTTGTAATGCATTCGGAACGTGAAAAGTTCGACGTTTAATACAGGGCTTATTACTCACTCTGAGCAACGATACTTTCCCAGTCCACACTCATGAAATGCTCTATATAATCTACTGATGACTTCACTCGTTGTTTAAGAGGGGGGACACAATCGTCAAGTACAATAGAAATTTGAACTAAATCTGTTCTGCAGATGCCTACCTTGCTAGCAGAGGCTATGTTTTGCTAAGCAGAGTATTCTGCAGTGGAAAATTTAATTTCAGTTTGTCTGGTTTACAATATAAGATGTATTGTTGTTTGCCCACAATATTTACTGGATTTGGTGTAATTTTACTTTGTTTCCCTCGCAGCAAAAAATATCCCACGAGAGTCGGACAGGAGATCTCGTTGGTCACTTGATTGTATTGCTGCAAACTGATTGGCCGAAAGAGGAGCAAACCTTCTACGAACTTCTGGATAGGATTCGATCGCATGGCGGGCTCACATATCGGAAATTCTTTAATTACATCGTCAGTATCCTTTTATTTTATTTCTTTGCATTTCATTGATAACAGGGGTGGCGTAGCGGATGAGAGCACTCGCCTCTTAACAGGGGTCCAGTCCATTCCCAGAGTCAGTGGCACGCGTGTGAAAAAAAGTTGTCTCTAGTCACTTGGTTTAAAGCTTTTTTCTCCTTGTTTTCCTCCCTCTGCAAAAAATTGAAATGTCTAAATTCCGTCCAGATTTCGATAGATGATCAACAACTCTGTAAAATCGCGAATTACTTGTTTAAGTTTAAAAACACACAAGAATTTCTTGTGATATCCTATATTTACCGTCCTATATTTCCTCTATACTTATTTAATCCTTTGAATCTTCCCTTGACTGCCATCACCAGATATTGACATTTTGGAAGAGTTTTCTTATCTAAGCAGGGAAGAAGACCTCAAATTAGAACTCCTTCCCAAGTCTACAGCAACTTCAAGGTAACAATTAGTAACAATTAAATGATAAGAAAAACCAAACGTAATTTAGAACTTGTCTTTCAAAAGAATTATAATCATTCTTGTAGTTACAATAAGAACGAAGCTGCTGATTTTGAAGAAGGGTTCAAACGTCTGGCTTTCAAGAAAAATATATTAAGGTGTCCTCTTTGAACTTATTCTTCGCTTGCAACTATGTCATCACTGCCTTGATAGAATTGCTTGAAGCTAAGAAGAAATGTGTAGGAATCATCCAACATGGCCACCACTTTTATTCCCTTGGGAATGTTTACAAACCACCTGAACATCATCCAACATGACCATCACTTTTATTCCCTTAGCACCACTTTTATTTCCTTACCACCTTTATCAGCGTTTGGTCTTTTTGGAAGGCGAAGTTCGTTGATTTTCATCTTGTCGAACAACACATATAACACTATCAAGTGAAATAAACTGACTGTTAATTTTATCTTTGACCACAGATCCCGTACTGTGACTCGAGGTGTTAACAAAGGAGCAAAGGAAGACTTCAGGTCGTCCATGGAAAAGCAAGTCTCTCGATGCGAAGAAAACATCGAAGATATTCTAAGAGCATTTCTCGAGGAAGAACGAGACTCGATAATCAATTGCGTGTAAAATATCAAGTGAAGTAGCTTGTACGTCAGCTAAATTAGCGAGCTACTCACCATTAGTGAACTGAGACCACTTCCTTCGACGAACATCTCTCTTAAGGCCAATTACCCCGTACAACTTTTCCCTACAAATGCCGCATGCAATCTTCTGACCAATTGTAAGGTTTAAAAACATATTTTAAAATGCTAAAACTTCTTTTCTTGTCGTACACAACAGTCTAAGGAGATTGTAGGGTGTTGTTAGCATGACGTCATCAGATTGCACGTGACAGTTGTGGGGAAAAGTTGTACCAATTAAATCGGCCTTTAAGCAACAATCTTTCTCAAGCTACTGCTAAACAGTGCTTTTAGCAGCAACTAGGCAGTGTTTTTTGCATTTTTTTGTGCAATAAAAAAGTACATGGGCGTTGCAAAAACAGGCAATACTATGCAACTTTTCTCTCAGTGGTGATTGGACGGACTGAGATAACACGATGCATGAATTAAAGTGAATATTATGGGTTGTTATCTGAAGTTATCGACAGACTATTGTGCTTTTTACAATACGACTGCTTTAACTGGGGCCACTGACAATGAGAACCAATCAAGATTTAGAGTGAAAACGATGCATTCCAACTTAAGCCAATTCTAGCCAATCAAGAACAAGTAAAAAAAGCCAAGATCCGAATAATGTCTGACAAACAATTTTGATGTTATCAAGATACCGTGGGATAAAACATTGTGATTGGATGAGTTCAAGATTCTACTGATTGTGATCTCCCGTAATTGGCTCAAGTTTTTATTCAAAATCTTTCGTTGTGTAAGAATCTCCGTTTATCGTAGTCGCACCGCTGTAAATTACCTATACATTGCCAGTATAGCCTTCCTTTTCGTTCTGGCGTAAAAGGTGCTACTTATTCGGGAGTACACCAAAAGGAAGTGATGTATTATACTATATATTTATATATTCAAACTTAAGTATTGTTAAAATTCAGTTATGCTTAGTAAAACAACTCATTAAAATGAAATACCAATTATCTTGTTTCATTATATGAAACTTTGCATGGAAAATGGAAATGGAAATTCCAGGATTTTGAGGAAGGGAGAGTCCGAGAAACACTATGTCCTGCATTTTAAAGACATGACTGGCTTCAATTAACAAAATCAACAAACTAAATATCTATAAAATAAAATTAAAGTTTTGGAAATCCATCAAATTCAAGTATAGTTTTATGTAAGATTAAAGTCACGTCAAGCCGCTTATAACAAGCACCGATATCTCGTTCAGTTTCTTCTCAATTTAAGTCTTCAATTTGATTGAATTCCTCTTTCTAGCATCTCTGGGTTATAAAGTTCTAAAACATCCAGAAAAGAAATCTTTTAATTATGATTTAGAGTAAAAAAGTTGTGGTTTTCTTTGTCTATCTCGCCAGTGTTCGACTATCGTTTCGTCCCTCGTTGTCCCCCAGTTCACGCTTGACAACGGTTGTCAAGTGACGCTGTAAAGAGTCTATTGGTTCCAAAATCATTTAATTTTATTCTTTACAACTAACCTGTCCAATACTCCGACAAATTTATACATAGCGTTGTATTTCATTCTACTTTATTGCATCGTTCTCAATATTGTATTGTATTGTTAATCTATTGTTATGTGGATATAATACTAAATAGAATGCTATGCATAAATTTGTCAGAGTTTTGGACAACCCTCGTGAACAAGACACTAAAAAAACTCGTATTTTACAACCAGAACTCCCCCTAAGGGGCTCTTCCGTTGGGTTTGCTTCGCACACGCTACCACTACATTCAGTATTTACAACACTCAAACTCACATGTTGATTTTTACGGAGCGAGGGAGGAAAACCCGGAGAAAAACCCTCGTAGCACAAGAGAGAACAACACATCAAACAAACTCAGCTCTCATACACGACTTTGCACGCGGGACTCGAACTATGGACTCCTTGCACTAAAGTACTGCATTGGTAAGAGGACAACGCCATAGCAGCGTAGACCACCCATGCTACCCCATAAGTGAATTGTAATTGTTAGTTCTCCCCGAGGTGCTTTTCAGAACTAACTTACAATGACTATGGAGGAATTTACGGTCTGCAAGTTGCAACTTACTAGCATGAGTAAGTGTTCATGCATTATGGCTCCAATTTAGTGTAGGCTCAGTATTGAACCAGGAGATACCCTCTACTCTCTTTCGAATAGTTCAACAGGTTCTTTAATGTCCCCCATGATACAGGTTGAGGAAGGGATGGGAGACAGGGCCTACGATTTAAGGATATCCGAGAAGACTTGAAGCCATTTGCAGATATTACAACGGCAGCACCTTCTCCTCAGTTATTTTAAGACCCTGAGTGTTGGTCCGGCCGGGACTCGAACCCTGAGCTGCTTCTGATCGATTTGAACACAAGCACTTTACTATGAGCTATTTTGAGCTCATCTGCTGTTCCCATCATGCAGTTCGCGTGTCGGTTACCACTGCAAACATGTGTAAGTTTTTTATGTGGTATTTTGTATAAACGAAAGTTTTAAAGTAAAGTTTTGAATTCTACTCCAAGGATTTTCGTATTGTTGATAGATCGGGATAAATGACGATTTTCGGCCGGTTTGATTGAACTCGTGCTGGCAGCCATGTTGGATGGCAGAACAATAAAATATCGATTTGAGATCTTGTTCTTCCAACATGGCTGCCGTTACGTGAGGTTGTAGAATCTCTGCTATTGGGTGATTCATCCGCTTAAATTTGCTTATTAACGGGGATTTTTTAATTTTACTTTTTATTTGCTTAGTTTTAACGTGACAGTACGACAGAGTTGAGTTTGAATTTCATGTCGCAAAATCTTATCATTAATTTGCTTTTACTTCGTTCGTTTATACTTAGTTATTTATTCCCTTCACTTAGAAAATGGGAATTACATGTTTGCATCAGCGACAGCTTGACGAAATGTTGGTGGGAAAGAAGGTTGAGCATAGCATAAATATCAGTAACTAGTTAGGGAAAATGGCGCCCGTTTTAGCAGCGAAGAAAGAATTGAAAGAGCTTGCAGTTGACATATTTTTGCTCTGCTTTAGTGCAGGACATAGAACTTAGTCTCAAAACTGAGTAATTGACTGTGTATATCGGCAGTTTACCTAAACCGCCTGGTTTTATAACCAACAGTATGTTATTCTGATCTGCATGGGATCGCAGTTTCGTACCGTTAAATCTCCAACTGCTAGCTATAGTACACCATAGTGAGATGATATTCCACTCGAGAGAGAATGTACACCAAAAAGAATGATATGTAAAACAAGCTGAATATTAAATAAGTCAGATTGCCATAGCTTTTAAAAATATATAAAGAAGTCGTAAGAATTACGTTTACTAAGATTCATGGGTGAAGAACTCCTAACGGTCGATCTCCTGTCAAGGGCGATGTTAGGCGTGGTGGTGTCTCTTGTGATTTGGTTAAGCGTTCGATGGACTTTAGGCAAGTTTGTCTTTTCTAGAAATACACTTCTTTGCAGCTTGTGTTCTTTTTTTATAGTAGTCCATTAAACCGGTGTTTATGACCTGAACACAGGCAAGCCAGTGACATCTATTCTAAAGAATTATTTGCCCTTCATGTTCGCATACTGTGGATGAAGGAAAAATCCTTTATCTGGTTTATAATTCAGTAAGATGAGTTAAGTTGTTATGAAGAAAATTTATAGGAGACACTACGATTGCTGCGAGAACCTGGGTCCAACATGGGGAACTGGGTTCGATATCGATCTCCTTCGAACGTAAACCGGAATGGTGATTCCCTGGAACTTCTTCTACGCAGTCAAAACATTGAACGTCTGTGACGTAATCTATGTGATCATACGTTCTTGTAGGTTTCGAGGTACATACAGGTTGTAGTTGATACGATAATAGCAAAGTTTTTAATACAATAGTTTGGGATAAGTTCTTTCTTGAGTTGGTGGCGCCAACATACGCGAGTGTAATTCTACGAGCGCGGCGAGGTGAGATATGCGCAATATTCATTTTGTATTTATCAAATTGGCCAATATTTGGTCATATTTCTATAAATGGAATTGCATGTAAAGGTGCAAAATTGAATAAACATGTTACATATTATATGTTATATATTTTACTGCAAAAGACGACTCAGCGAAGTGAAATCGCTCAGCGTCCATTGGGGCACTATCATACTGCAACGATATGTTTTCGATCGATATTCCTAATTTTTCATCTAAACCACTACAATCCTTCGTCTTTTTATTTGTTCTTCGTAAGCAAAGGACAGTAAAAAGAAACTTTGAGTGACTAGCGAAAAAAACTCTGCTTTCTTGCTGAACGATCCAATAAATTTTGTTTGTTACATTCGAAGTACGTGAGCCAGGACTGGGGAAACCCCGCAAACAATGCAACCCAACTTCAAGACCTTCAAAGAAACTGGTCTTCTTTCATACCAGTGATTTATCGAATAATGACGCCTAGTTACCGTATATTATTGATAAGTTGTGGTAGGTCGCGAGAGCCAAAAATTTTCTTGAAGGTATGACAAAACTAACAAGGAAAATATTTCTCTCAATCCGCTCGAACTGACCGTGGTCGTTTTGTACTCAAGAATTTTTCATTAAATAAGATATTTAGATCATTTGGTCTTCAATAAAATACAATAAATGATATCACGTAGTTGCAAAATGATCGTTAGACAGGTGGAAAAACTAAGTTGATTATAAACATTAGTTGCAAGGGAAAAAAATGATCTAAAGCTGACAGATATCTGGACCAAGCTAAAGGAGGTGACGCTGAAAAGAAAATCTATCTTTTTTTCTGTTTAAGTTCGATTTTGTCTTGGTATGCTTTGTATGCTTTAGTAAGTTATTACTTTTGGCTGTTGTTTTATTATTTTGGAAAAATATCAAATTAAATTTATGAAAATAAATTAAAATTTTCCTGAAGTCGCGGTTCCCCCATAAATCGTAGGGATCGCATACCCCGACACAAGAAATATCTATTGTAATTAGTGTATAGAAACTAGCATCTGATTGGTTTAAAAATCACGACTTCAATCTCGGAAAGTGTCCATGTAGATTTAGATAACTTATAAATCTGAGGTGGAAAAAGAAACTCGACACCATATTATATTATTTTAATTGCAATATTTATCAAAAAAATCTGTTTAAATTTTCTTTTGAGAAATTTTGGAAGAAAGTCTTAAAATCAAAACAACCAATCAAAAGAGCTCTTATAATGATGTTTGATGGAGCTTGTACCCATGCGCTCACGGTTATGAGCAGGACGAGCACAAATTACAAGATGGCGCGCTTGAAGCTTCCAGGGGGTAGGAAGGCTGGAAGACCACCTAAAAATCACGGGAATAGGAAACAATTCAAGACAAAATTCCTGAAGCAAAGAAAGAAAGAACCAAGAAATCAGGAATTCAAGCCACATGTTATTTCTGTTCGTCGTTATCGAGAGATCTTTGGCAGTTCTGATGATGAGGTGATTCATTTTATTCCCGCGCCGTTTTGTTGTTGACTAAGTTCCTTTATCGGCATGCTGGCAATTTATTGTTAACATGGTGTTTTTTCTTTACTTATACAGGATGAAGACTTCTATGGATTCCGTTCAGAAGATTTGGGTCTAAAAGCGTATCGAAGCATAAAATCTCCGACCAGCAGTTCTCCAAGAACGTTTGCCGATAAAGAAAAACATGGCGTCCGTTTATCACAATCGAGTGTGTTGTGGAACTCTCCTAAAAAATCCTTGCCACAAACACCACTTTACAAAAGGACTTCCAAAGAAGAGGGAGAAGGAAATAAACTTTCTAAATCTGAAAATGTCTATGCTAAGCAGTACAGGAAGAGGGAAAGCTATGAAAGGAAGTATAGTCAAACTAAAGTGACTCGTAAAACAACAGAGCCTTCGCCAAAGTTGAAGTCAACGTCCAAAGTTAAGTTCAATTTCGTTCCGCGAGGGGAAAGACCGATTACTGATATTAATAAAACCCAAGATAATACGAATGTAACTGCTTCTGAAAGTAATAAAAATATAATTCCTCCCTCCAAACGAAAGCCACAATCGGTTGCTCAAATGTTGCTAGCCAAGGCTAAAGGAGGAAAGCCTTTGCAGATTCGGAAACAACAGCAAGTTATAACAATCAAACCTTTACAACCTGTGGAAAAACCATCTCCTGTCAAAACAGTTGGATCTGAAGTGAGATCAAGATCTGGTCGAATAGTTAAAGCCAAGAAACTCGATTACGACGATTTTATAACGTCCCCGAAATATGAACCCAAGAATAAAGGAGACGATGCAACTCTGACAAAAATAATGCCAAAGAAACGGGGTTTGGAGAATGGCGAGATGCCGGCATCTAAAATCCAACGTGTTAACGATGTTGGAAACAATTTAAAAGGTATATACATTCATATTGGGTTTGAACTCTGGGTATTTCTGGAAAATAGGTCCAAAATATATAAAATGCTACCTGTGCTATACAGAAATTATTTACATTCGGAAACCTGTCGAATGCATTTATCATGCTATTCGTAATTACCTGTGAAAAAATACCAAGTTAAAGAGGGTATGATAAAAAATGTTGTGGTCGCAAAAGGGGTTTCTATTATCAAGCATGTTTATAAAATTGTAGAAATGAACAAACCCCAAGCAACAAGTTTCTTCTCATTTTATTTGGCATTCGCATAATGAGTTTCGTACGTTCCATTTTTGATACGGGGAAAGGGGAGGGGAGGGTGGTAACATTTCAAAATGCTTTGTCAAAAAAAAATATTTAGGAAATGGTTTTATTTAGAACCCATCATCAAGGGAATAAAATAAACCAGTTTTTTTAATTAAAATATTTATAGTTGAAAGTTCTAAACTCAAGACTATTTAGCCTGAAAAAGTTACAACGGCATTGTTTCTGTATTCATCTGAATATTATTTGATATCAATTGGAAACTCAATATTGTCAATATTAAAAGTGACAGTTTCCTTATGTGTATATATATGTATATAATTTATGGCACAGGTAGCATGTATTTCTAAAGTGTCATCTTTATCTACCATGGATCAAAAAGATCAGGTCGCTGGTTTGAGTCCTGTGGATACCATATGTGAATTGAGTTTGATGTGTTGTTCTCTCCCTTGCCATGAGGGATTTTCTCCAGTTTTACTTCCTCCATAAATATGTGAATCAACATGTGAGTTGAGTGTTGTATGCATAGAATACTGAATGTTGTAGTAGTTTGTGAGAGTGAAAGTGTTCCCAAAGAGCGTGGAAGTGCTAGAACAACTAGACACTAAGATGAGAGAGTTTATTGTATTTCAAAGTTAAAAATTGGATTCAAAAACATTTTTCTTCATGAATATTGTACAATTCCTGTAATACTAATATATATGTTATAATGTCAATACCTTATTACCAGGTTTAAAATGCCATGTTTTTTTGTATACCATTGTTATAAATCTTTTCTTTTTTACTTTTAGACACAACAAAAGATATCTCTATCTCAAAGGTTGGTCAGAGTAAAACTTAAAGCATTTAGGAAGAACCAGATTCATTTGTCATCTATAATCAGTTGTACACATTTTGTCTCTGACTATCATTACTTTTTAGTCAGACATTTTTACTGATTTTGAGGCTGTAAATAACTAATTAGCATTCAGTGCTAATTAGTTATTTACCTAAGTAAATTTATCTAAGTGTTATGGCATGAAAGAACTGAAATTAAATAGATATTAGATATTAAATGAGCCTTTCCTAAGTCAGAGACAAAAAGTGTACTTTCAATTTAAATGTGAAACCTGACTGCAGGTTCAACGATTTTAAAATTAATAACTCATTATTATTTCCTTTTTAAATAGCATACGTTTTGTTTTTTATTAAATTTACATACTAATTCCAGTCAGAATACAGTTTGATTTTGAGTTTTCTATGTAAAAAAAATTTTTTGTTGCAGAATCAAAGAATCAACCATGAAGAGAGAAAGAAGCCTATAAAAAAACCATATATTTCTAAGAAACCCGAAAGATTAAGGACACAAGATACAAAAGAGAAAACCCAGCAAGAGAATGGTGTTTCTTTGCTGAAGGAAAAGCATTCTAGTTCACTTGAGAACGCTGATGCTTGTGAACTTGAGGTTAATCAACATAAAGGATTAGCAAAGGATAATGAAGTGAAAAAAGAACCAACACAAAATGAGTCTGGTTCACTGGATAACAATGAAGAAGTGAACTTAAGTGTAAAAGAAAATGAGAGACTTGGTGTTTCTGAAAATAAGACTGGTGTGGACGATGTCTCAAAGTGTACTTTTAGATCTAAGCGCTTGCAGCAGCGTCAAGAAGAAAAACAAAAGCAAAAAGAGGCAATGAAAGCAAATGAAAGTGGTAGTATAGATAATGATGGTACTGAGGGTAGTGTAAAGGAGGATGAGTTGGATGAAAGGATAAGTGAAGATAGTAGCCAACAAAGTGAAACCAGTAGTGATGAAAGTGAAGACGAAAATGTAAGTGAAGAAGATTGGAAACCAACATCACAGAAGTTGTGTGCTATTTCAGAAAAAACCTCTAAAACCAGGACAAGAGGAGCTGCAAGCATTTTAACAAAGGAAAGAGAAGACAAGAAAGTGAAGACAAATGAGGAAGATGCTCCAGATTCTTTATCTAGTGATGATGAAGAGAGCAATAAACCACTTGCTCTCATAAAGAAAGAACTAGAACAAAGTCCAAAGAAAGTTGTAACAAAGGTCATAAAAGTTGTTAGGAGGATTAAATTGAAGAATGGGGAGATCAAGAAAAAGCTTATCAGAGTAATTAAAAGAGTAAAAACAATTGATGATTATTGTCCCAAGATTCCTGGCATGAGACGGACAAGATGCAAGAAGTGTTCTGGTTGCTTAGTAAAGGATGACTGTGGGGAATGTACATTCTGCAAGTAAGAATAAAGGATTATTGATTAACATTTTAGACAGTCTATTGACCTATAATCCATGATTTCCTATCTATTATAAAATATTTAAAGAATGGTCAACTCTCAGCGTGCGTCCATTGAGATATGGATGCAAGCAGGAGGCTGCTAAGCTTCCCAAGTGCTTAACAGCCACCCATCTATACACACAGTGAGTGAGTGTAGACCATTTCTTTTATAACAGCTTAACCTGAAAAAAAGTAAATAATTATTAGTAAAAAGGTTCAATAGTTGAAAAATTCATCTGACTTTGATCATCAGCGTGCAGTCAATCAAGTTATAAATACACACTTTTGAATGCTAGTAAACCAGTCAAAGCATACATTTTTGAAGCCGTCTTACAATTGACATTAATACTACACATGCTCTTATTGGTTAAAAAAAAGGTTGCAATGTGTATCTACATGTATATCAGAGCACAGAAATACTCTTAACATACTTACACACTTAAAACCTCTAAATTATCATAAAAATATTTTATAAAAGGAAAATAAAACACCTTAAGTGTGACTTGTACTGTGATATAGACAATCCAGAGTAAAGTACTTGAGAAAATATGGAAGACTTGGATGTGGCCTGTGTTCCCTGAAAACACAAGTACATACAGTTAAACATTGGTTTTGAGTGTCACACTATGGAATATCCTACTTGTCACTTAAGAAATGAAACACACCTTCCGTGTTTTGACACGCTAATGAAACACCTTGGTATGTTTGGGAGAATTTGAGAGCAGATCAGTCCAAACACGAGACCGCAGGTTGAGTGTTTGGACCTGCTCGAGAATTCTCCCAAACATACTGTTCAAGGTGTTTCATTAGCGTGTCAAAACACGGAATAGGTGTGTTTCATTTCTTTTATAAAATAATTACTTTTCTCTTGTATAAAAAGAAACTACAAAACATATTGAATAACAAAACATGAAAAGGTGGAAAATGCAAAAATTTTGACATGCATGCGCCGTGAGACGCCATGTCTTGACAGGCAAATGAAACACGGCTAATTGGCCAATCAGTGCGCATACTATTAAAATTATTTTATAATTGTATTTTCTTTATGTACACACAAGCCTTTAAGTTAGATATTTCATGGTGTGCCATGGGAAAGCATTGTATAGCCACCCTGGCAAAGTGCCGGTCTGTCGTCTGTACTATGGGATAAATCACAGTATAGATGCACACAAATGTTTAATATTCCCTAAAACACTGCTTAAACTATAAATGGAAACTATCAATTAAACTGGTATGGACTGCATAAGTGTGTAATAAAATAAAGTAACACATGAAAATAAATGTGTAATACCATTCAAAAAGAACACTTAACTTTACTCAAGTTTTGGGCAGTTGTTCTCTAATGTAGGGCAAAGGTAGTACTCTTTTTAATGGTGATACAAATGTACTTTCACACTTTAGACCAGTTTTATTGCTACTTTGGAACTCACAGTTTAATGTTGTCACTGTATTTTTAATTTTCAGAGACAAACCAAAATTTGGTGGTATGGGATCCATGAAGCAAGCTTGCAGGTTAGATACTGTATTATTATAAAAAATATATATAATAATATATGACATAATAATAATATAATAATCACATAATAATAATATAATAATAATCACATACATGAAAAAATTTCTCAATTCCGATTGACCAAGACCAGTGCAGTTTAAGTGTAACACCAGTGCAAAAAAACTGTAATACCAATGCAAAATTGTGTAATTCAGTGCAAATTACATTTGAAATTCTTGATTTTGATTTGTTGGAATACAAAAGGAAGTGATTTAAGCCACTCAGGAACTGTTTTAGGCAACAGTAGTTTCCATAGCAACAGACCACCTTCCTCCCCTGAAATTCAAGATAGCAGTTTTTTGTGTCAAAATTGGATTTAAAAAAAGTTACCAAATTTCAGTTTAAAACGAGAAGGAAAGGTAAAAGATTGCCAGGGAAAGACTTGACACTTGTTATTTGGGAGTTAGCAAGCCAGGAAAACACCAGTTGAAGCTTTTGAGGTCATTTTACACTTGACACGAAACTTTATACCCAAGAGCTTTCAAAAAATGATGAAAAATATTGATAAGGATGTTTAGCAGATAACAGTAAGATTTAGCAGAATTCAAAGCTTCAAAGTTGTGAAAATTTTGAAGAAAAGGTTTCTCAGCTTTTTCAACTTTCTAAAAAAAAAATTTAAACAACCTTTGTAATTATAGCGCTATATGTTTGTAAAAATTATTTGAAGGTATTATTATTTTGTAAACTAATTTTTTCAAAACTAAGCAAAATAAACAAGTTCTTTGCTGCACGAAACATGTGTTTCTTGCTGTCTTTCAAACATGTCTTTCTTGCTTCCTAATTATTTTTTTATGTATGTGATTAATAAGTAATCACACAGTTTCTCATTGAACGAGAAAAATTAAAATTACCTACAACCCATCCATGAATTCTATTGGCTGAGAATTTCTTGTCATCACAAGTAAAGAACATCACTTGGCCTTTGCATGCAAATGTTGGATCATGTCTGAGCCTTACTACGGATGTCAGCAAACTGCCAAATTGAGATAAAAAGTTAGTTTTGTCTCATAATAAATACTGTCACACTGAAGAATATTGTTGTTCATCTCCATATTCCTTTGCAGTTTTGACAAGGGAAAAAGTTAAATTGGATGTTTAAAGATTTATGAATTTAAAGTCCAGTGTAGGGGCAAAGGAAAATGTACATTTTTTTGTGCATGAAGAAGAAATGAAGTGTTTTATTCATCAATAAATGCTTTTCCTTGAATACAAGTTCTACCTTATTTGCTAACATAAAGTTTCCCAGTGTGCAAAAAGTTTTTAATTTTCTCTCATGTCAAAACTGCAAAGGAATGTGGAGATAAACATCTACATTTTTAGGTGCAACAGTAGACATTTCAAGAAGAAATCATGACATGTTTTTTGTCTCAGTTCTGCAGTTCACTGACAACTATAGGTAGCAACATTACATTTAACATACAACTGTACCCAAACCTATCAAAAAGCAGAAATGCACCCTTCTGTTCAGAGTTCATAAATATGACAGTTGTATAATAATGTCATAACTTTCCACTCTTAAGTAATCCCACACTCATTAGTTAGAGGGTTTTGTAATATTTAATTATACAATAGTGTATTTATGTTTGTATTTATATTTCATAGTTCACGTAGGTGTGTTAATCCCCAACCTCCAAAAGCTGTTGAATCCCTCACCAAGAAAAGTAAGTCATCTTCAACAAACAAAAATCTAGTTCTTCAACATTTTTCAACTTATTTTTTCCCTTATTTCTTCTTGTCCTCATGACAATAAAATGACATCCCCTGTTGTACGTAGTCATGCATATATGAGAGGTTGTACTGCAGATAAAGTAATGAATGAATTGAAATGATCTTCGTAGTTAAGTAAGTACAGTCGAACCTCGATTATCCGGACTCGTCGGGACCTCGGTAAATAGTCCGGATAATCGAGTGTCCGGATAATC
>JANTNT010173403.1:5000-19209 GCA_024752375.1 Entacmaea quadricolor
TTGATACTGTAACAGTCTTTTTGTTCCTCCAGACCATTATTATTTTCAAGTTCCACTATATAATAGGATGCGTGTTTTTTTTTTTTTTTTTTTTTAATTTCATATAGTTATTTCAGACTGCCTGTACCTTTTTCTAAAAACATTATCTTTTTTAATTACTTTTGTAACTTTATTTAAACCTGGTACAAATAAAGCTGTTGTTGTTGTTGCTGTTGTTGCTGCTGCTGTTGTTGCTGCTGCTGTAATAAGGAAATTAGAAAATGAATTTCTACCAAGTGATTCCAAGCAGCATTGATTCGTATGTTCCCAATTCTTGGGTACCCCTGTATAAACATAATTATAAACCATAAACAATTCGGCAGTATGTACTAATTATACAATATTTTCGAGTGGTATATCATGGTATATCCTACACTTCACTTGTATCTTCTTGATGTACACACGAACCTTTATACAAGTGTGTATGCTAAGAAACTCAGTGCAAGTGAAAAGTGTGATAGCTCATAGTGTACTACAAGAAAGTATTGTATAACTGTCTTATTACACATTATAGAAAATAAACCCGTTCCTAAATATTTTGTCCTTTTCCATTTTAGGATAGGCTTTATAGATTATAGTTAATTTAATGTTATGGTTTTAAAATCGATATTAGCCTAACTATAAGTTATTTTTATTGACACTAAACACCTGATCAGAAATGATCCTATTTTACTTACGATTTCCAATTTTCTAAAATGGAAAATGACAAAATAGTTTGGAACGCGTTGATAGAGTGGAATACAGACATAGAGTGGAATATCGACATAGAGTGGAATATCGACATAGAATGGAATATCGACATAGAGTGGAATACCGACATAGAGTTGAATATTGACTAATATACAACAGCTTTCCTGCATTCTGATTGGCTGTATTTTCCTTGGTGTGGAATAAATATTTTTATCACATACATACCGAGATTTACTCACTAAAATCCAATTTAATATATATATTTTCGTTCGTCACTGTTCCCAACCAATCAGAAGCCGCGTACGACTTTTCTTCACGTGTGAGAAAAACGATACGTCCAATCAGAAGCCACGTACGGCTTTTCTTCACGTGTGAGAAAAACGATACGTCCAATCAGAAGCCACATACGGCTTTTCTTCACGTGCGAGAAAAACGATACGTCCAATCAGAAGCCACGTACGGCTTTTATTCACGTGTGAGAAAAATGATACGGCCAATCAGAAGCCGGCAGGAATTTGCTTTTATTTCGAGTGAGACTTTCGACCAAAAAAGTTTGAGTTCAAAACATGAATGAAAATATTTTGGACGACAAAACCAAGCAGAATTTCGACGAAATACCAGTAGCAAAGCGAAGAAAGAGCTAACCGCGTTGTAAATGTTTTGAAAAAGTTTCTAAAATACCAAAATTAGCGGCGACGAGGAAAGGCAGACGAGTGATGTTCTTCAAAGAAAGCGAGTTTACAAAAATATCTTCGGTAAGGGTTCTCAATCATGTCTCGTGTAAACTTTACCTAATTCCAGCAATAAAGCCTAAAAGTTAAAAAGATTATATTTAAATAAAAATGTTTTTCAGATAACTTTTTTTATTATTGCATGTAAAACAGTTTTTTTCTTCTTCTTCTTCTTTTTAATAAAAAAGCTTTTGCATGATATTTAGTTCAACACAGTGAGTTCTGTTTCTATAAGCTTCAACCAAATTCAAAATCTCGGTATGAATGTAATAGACATTATTCCATGGAAAGTGCTTTGTACAGTTTTTATTCACTCGTTGTTTCATATCATAAAACTCGTGAATAAAAACCGCACGCGCGCACTTTCCATGAAGTAATCTGTATATATTTACAACCAGTACCCCACGTTAGAAGAAAAGAAAAGAAGGAGCTGTCGTGAGGTTCGCTTCACACACACTCAACTCAAATATGGTGCCGAGTGAGGGTTGAACCTCAAAACTTTGAAATGAACACCGTATTTCACTCCTCTTGTACAATTATCCAATAGAAAGCTACTTAACTTAAATATTTCGAAATAATCATGGATTAAATCTGTAAACACTGACACACACACACACACACAATATCCAGACTCTAGACCTCAAATTGCCTGAAGGTAGAAGCGAAAGAAAGGCTTTCAGGGGAAAATGCCGACATTGACCTTTCTTTTTATGTTGAAAAATGTTCGGTCTGACCTCTAAATGACGCAAATCTCATCACATATGAATATCGACTTTAAATGAAAATACTTTTAAAAATGCCAGTAAAAAATGAAAAACCGCAAAGGAAAATCCTCAAATTTTGTAACTCAGAATTTTTATAGACCGATTTACATGATACAACTTTTCCCTACAACTGTCACATGCAATCTGCTGACACCATGAACTACGATTGTTGTAGGTTTTACAACGTTTTAAAATGCTTCAACTTTTATTCTTGTTGTACAAAACAGTCGCGTACGGAGGTTGTAGGGTGTTGTGAGCATGGTGTCAGCAGATTGTATACGGCAGTTGTTGGGAAGATTTGTACCGTGTAAATAGGCCTTATACGGATTTGAACAGCCGAAGAGGAAGTTAAACTACTATAAAAACTGACCGAAATAAATATAGCCGATATGCTGTATGTAACATAAAGTCAGTCGACCTAAAATCTGTGCAGGTGTTTATTGATTTACAATCAGTAGCAATAAAATAAAGCTTCATAACTCAGGCAGGTTTGGCAGAAATGGTAGTTTAGAATTACATTAGTGTGGAAACAGATACATTTAAGCCTGTACTCTTTCTAGCCCTTTGAACTTTATCTATATTATTACAAAGCTGTATGAAACATTTCTAGAACATGAATTCCATTTGACAAGACTTTGGAACTTAAGTTCAAAAGGGTAAAATCTGGTGAATAGCAGGTACTTATATTACATTGCTCCTTCTTGGCCAAGAAGTATGAAACGCGATTTACCATCCATCAAATGGTTTCAATTTGGCATCTTTACCCCTGAAGATTAATGCCATCTTGAGTACTCTTATATACACAATGTTTATGGTTTAGCCCCCATCAGCTCATCCCCTTTCTACAGTGTACCACTTTCTCATTACCCCTCCTAGCAAACGCCTTACCCATATAATTATCCTATTCATCCAAAACTTTTGTGAACCCTTATCTTTTCCTTATCAATGTGATCATTGCTAGGGTCCGAATACCCGATATTAACCTAAAACAATAGACCAGTTTTTGCATGAGTGGAAAACGCGCGGTACTGTGACTTTTAAATGGCTTCTCCTCTGAACCAATCAGGAAACGAGAAAACAGACATCATCCAATAAAAATTCTTGAATATGGAAGCCATTTATGAGTCATCGTACCGTACGTTTCCCACTCATACGAAAACTGGTCTGATAATTTATTCTCGTCAACGCATATATTATATAATATATTCAACCGATTCCATGAAAGTGTGACAAACACTTGGATAAACAAAGTATTAAGTTTAAAATATTTGCAGCGAGTTGGCAAGTTGTATATGTCAACATTAATATAATTGTAGACGTACGACTGACCTTCGGAAGCACTTGGTAAATTCTTGGAAGAGTAGAGCTGCTTTAGTGATCTCAACTCATTACAGAGCCCAAGGCATGTTATAAGAAAACTGTTACGAAAAGTGTCATCATCATCATCATCATGTAAGTACATTCAAACGAAAACGAGTTAAAAATAGAGAGAAAGAAAGAAAGAGAAAGAAAGAGAAAGTAAAAGAAAGAAAAAAGAAAGAAAGAAAGAAAGAAAGAAAGAAAAAGAAAGTAAAAGAAGAGAGAAAGAAAGAAAGGGAAAGTAAAAGAAAGAAAGAAAGGGAGAAAAAAGAAAGAAAAAAAGAAAGTAAAAGAAAGCAAAAGAAAGAGAGAGAGAAAGAAAGAAAGGAAGAAAAAGGTGTCAACCTAAGTAAAACATTCATTTCGATCTATTTTGGTAACATTGTTTATTTTCTCTCACTTGGAGCGATTCAAAACAGGGGTTAGCTTATTTATGTCATTTTAGTTCAGTTTGCTGAAAAAGAATTCGTTTAGATTGTATTCCCCTGCCTAAATAATTAAATAGAAATAAAGACTGTTTCTTTAATAGTTTTTTTTTTTGTTTGTTTTTGTTTTTTTGCTCTGTTATTTGGTGTACCTTGACAGCATAAATGCCGAAAATGCGTGACTGAAGAAAAACTTACAGAAGAGGGATTTGATTGGTGATCATGAAGTATGGAAGATACACGTTGATTGGTTGAGTGTTTTGATATGTGATTTTTATGCCACGGCCGTAATCCGAAACTGAAAGGTTATCCTTTTGTTTCCTGAAACATGTCTCACAATTTTGTTGCAAGATAAGAATAGTGTATTAAAGTTGCCAGAACAGTTAAGTTACATTGGGCAATGTTTTGTGCAGCTTGTCTCTACTTGAGCAACAAAATTGCGAGTTATTGCCAAGTGTAACACCCTAGCCCTACGATTTGTGTAAACAGCCAGCGACACATTCGATTTGATTCATGTGTGTGTTTACCGCAGTCTTCTCCTGCTGTTGCGAGAAAAGTTGCACCAAACATCTAGTGTAACATACCCCGTTCTTGCAACTGCAAAGCACTATTTTTATCTTACTTCTCGCAACAATTGAGATAACAAAAGTGCGAGACAATTTAAGCATGTTACATAAGGCGATTTCTCTTGCAATTTGTCTCGCAACAAAAATGTGACAGACACAAGTTAAAGATAGCTCTTGATTCAGACTGTTTGTACAGGACTTATGACAGCACCCCGATTACTTGGGTTTCGATCTGATATAGGTGTGCTGCTGAAATCCGAAAACCCTGACCCTGTCTAAGACGTAATAGATAGAACACGAGAAAGAGTGTTTGATCAGTGTATCAAAACACCGAGAAAGGGCCGGTTGAAAAAAAGAGGCGAAGCCGATCCACGGTAGTGATTTTCTTTGTTTCAGTGAATTTGAAATTCCTTCTCAAATTCAGGAATAATAGATGAAGGCGAAACAAAGAAACGGCACTACCGTAACGGAGTTTGGATATGTGATCCAACACTTGCATAAAATTAAGGCACTTAATTCATTTCCAACACTTGAAAGGGTGTTCGCCTCGTTTTTTCAACCCCCTTCTCGGAGTTTGGATATGTGATCCAACACTCTTTTCCGTGTTGGAAATATTACATCCTAAAACTTCGATTTGTTTTAGACAAGGTCCAGAATTTCCACAGCATGAATTCATACCATGTTATGACATTTTATTGTTAAACATAGCTGTGGAAATTCTAGACCTTGTCTGAAACAAACACTAGCGTTGGTGGCTTTAAGGTGGCGCGTAATAAGGCGTTGTTACAATACTGAGGCAATCACTTTATTCTTTTTTACCCCGTTTAAGACCACGTGTGTCATTATCTGTTTGTTAGTGTCTATTTTTATCAATTAGCGTCACTCTTGTTTATATTAGGGCCTATTTTTAATCTATTAGCGTCTCTTTCCATTTCTCCCACTGCGGTTATCTATTCTTCTCTATCTGCATGAACCCCTGGGTTTCCCATTATGCCATTTTACTCCGACGAACGACTGTCCGAAATGTCAGTTAAGTACTGATTCGTTTTTAATTTATTCAAGGTGTTTCAAATTACCTACAACCCATCAATTACCTACAACCCATCCATCGATTCTATGCATTATACACCGACACAGCTCAAACTCGATTTATCACTAGTTTTTTTTTTTTTTTTTTTTTTTTGATTATTATTATTCCCTTGAGTATTATTTCTTTCTTTCGTAGAAACGACTGATATGGCTGTGCACAAGCATGTTGCACGACAACTTTTTGAGATTTTTACGATTTCCGGTAGGGCTGTCCAAATTTGATTAAAAAAGTCAAAAAAGTTTCTCATAATTCCAAAAAGTTGCTCTAAAGCTGCTTAAAAATGTAAAAGCTGCAAAAAATTTTATGGGAAAACAAAGAAAGGGATGTCATCCAGTATCTCATGCACCTTTTTTCAATTTCACATTACAAATCACTTGGAAATAATTGTGTCTACACTGAGTTGTCTGGGGGAAAACCCGCCCAAGAACAAAGACAAAAACAAGTACTAATACTGATTAACACATTTTCAAATTTTGGAGCTGTCATCCAATGCACCGGCGCTTTGAGGTCCTTTGACTCCCAGCTAAAAAAGTTCCAACTCAAACAGACCTCAGTCAAATAAGCTCTCATCTTTTTAAATTTTGAATTTGGTCGCTACTGTGATTCAAACACAGCCAGCACGATAAATATTACATATCGAACGGCAAACAGCTACCATCATAGATTACGGAGAAGGGCAGGCGCCGTTAGGGGAACTAAAGCTTCCCCAGTAATTTTTGCCATTTTGAATTTCTTATTACTAGCCAAAAAAAGTGACCAATTAGAAAGAAATTGAAAATATATATAATAAAATACAACACAAAGTTCATGTTTTAGACCACCACAGCAGTACATCAGGAAACCACTCGTTTAAATTGTTTACATGTATTGTACAAAACATGTACAAGAGTCAAGTGGTCCCTGGCCGTCACGTTTCAGTACCATTTTAATCAAAAAAGCAAAGATAATCTTTCGAAAATTACAGTACATCAATAGCATTGAATCATACATTAAAAGCCCTTCTGCAAACAATTGTAAGGGAAACATCAGTTTGCTACCTTGGGAAAAAATTTAAGACAGTGCCTAAGCCGAAATTGTTGTTGTCGCGAAGCAATGGCCTTGGACCTTAAGCTGTCAACGAGGTAGGTCTTCTCGGAACCGGAAACGACTATTATAAACAGCTCCTATGTATCTAATTTCTATGCATGAAACAAATTTTCTAGAAGTTTAGGAATTTTCGATGGTTTTTTTTCTCGAAATTTGGAGAAACTCCAAAGATAGGTCTAAGTATGTAAGGAAAGCAAGAATGTATCAGTTGCAGGGTTAATATTATGCGATTTCGATGCTTTTAGACCCATGGACTTTGGACCATTTCAAGTTTTCATAGCTGGATAAAAATTCTCTCAAAATCCGGTTTAAACGGAATTACGCAAGCAAATGTTAGTGAAAGCACATCAAAAATGGTTTTCTCGAAAGAACACCGATAGAATTCATCCATATCCCTTTGAACTATACTTTATTGAAGTTTCAAGAACTAAATGGATGTTGTTTTGACGTTTGAAAATTATGTTTGAAGAATCTTTATCTCGGTTCATCTAAAATAATGCCAAAGTCTCTTGCACTTGATCAGGTCGTGCTTGACTTTGACAGGACCTGTCATTGCTCAACTCAGTGAACTACTTTCTTATTGTGACATCCCACCCGAGGATCAGCTAGGCAATTTCATGTTTCGGCTAGTGGTTTTTCTAAACGACACATTTTGTCTATGTTATAATAACATAGGCTAAGTCGGCACGAGAAATATAAATATACTATAATTGAATACGTCTTACTTAAATAAACAGCATTAAAATAAAAAAGAAAGGAAAAAAAAAGTTCTGTGACAAAGTAATTGAATCCGCAAACAAAACATGGCTAGAGTTTCACTTTATTCGTTAGCTCAGAAATTTTTTTCTGCAGACGTTTTTAGCTGAAGTAATTCGTACCTTGTGTCTGTAGTTCTATTTGAAACACAATCTTTGTTTCCAAATATTCTTGAAAACAGCGAACAAAATTAAGTTCAGTTTTGCTTCCTTCAAATCCTGTTATCTAAAACCCCTCGGAGAACAAAGTACTTTGTACCCTAGCTGTCATCGATAGCTTTTCACAGCATGACCTCATTATTTGGACAAATTCCCGAATAAGCAAGTTTCACCATAGACGGAGCTGATTGGTCAACAGAAGCTTGTAACTCACATGACTTAGGGACTTGCAAGGGCGTCGAAGGGGTATAAATCCTGTCTTGCGGTTTAGTAGCTATTCAAACTGGGCAGAGCTCTGAAGGACCATGCAGGCACTTCTTGTTGTGTTGCTGGCCACCGGAGCCTTGGCGGGTGAGTTTGCACTTTTTATTATCCTTTAAATTTTTTTTTTCACTGATCTCATCCAACACAATGAGTGTTCTATAGTCAATGTTTTGATAATGTTGTCTTGCTTGCATTATTTGAGCAGCCGGATAAGCAGAAATGTTTCTTTGTCATGGCACTGCCATCGCGAAATCAAATCATCTCCTTGCTGCAAAATTTTGACTTTTCGGCAGTGCTCATAGTGAAGGCACTTTTAACATAACCATACCTCATTGGTTTTTTCCCCCTTTTTCTTTAACTTCATGCAAATTTGAATTTACCAAAATTCGATTTAATCTCTTGTTTCTAGAACAATAGATTTGTTATCTGGGTGATCTGCGCTATTTCTTTGTACTTTCTTGAATTTGAAACAGTTCTCTGCAAGAAAACATCTCATTGCTAATCTATAAGAAGATAACATGAACCCTCCTCGTAAACCTTTTGTTCTAGACACAAGACCATGACCTATAAGCAAACCATGAAATAATTTACATTTATCTTTTGTTACATCTTGTTGTGCTCTTGTCATTTTTAAAGAGAGCGAACTTCACGTGGAATGAAAGCAAAATGTCCGTTGACGAGTTGTTTATTTTTTCTTTTCTTTGCAGCACCATTTTCTGGTTATCGGTTCCGCTCAAGAGAGCACTGCTCTAAAGGTAATTCGGGATTAATGTTAAATCTCGGATTTCTTTCTTCTTCTTTTTGAATCTCAAGTCCTGTTATATTTAGAAGTGACCTTTAGAATACTTTCAGTATCTTGTTTCACCATTCGTTATTTTTGTTAGTTCATTGAATAGAAAATGATTGTATTATAAGCTACTGGAGCATAACATGCAATTTTTAATTTTCTACTTTAAGTTCGAAATAAATTTAAAAGCGCTCCTGATTTTAATTGTACACAACATTCTGCTTTTTTACTTTACTTGTTTCCCGCTGATAGGCTCGCCGAGGAGCATCTTTTGGATAAATCAATTATACGTACCACTATAAACTTGAAGCCAGAATTCTTACCAACTGGTTGATTAGAAAATTCATGGTTGGTTTTTCTGATCAACCAGTTAGTAAGAATTCTGGCTTCGAGTTTACAGTGGTACGCATTAATGATTTATGTAAGTCGCTGAGGATGTTCTAAACATCGTTTAAAGTTGAGGACAAAGTCCACTGGTTTATTATTTTGACTTGACATTAGCAGATTGCATATGCCAGTGACAATGAAATGCTAGAGTAGTAATTTTATAACGCAAAAAGCAAAATAATTTTAATAGAAATTTCCGCTCAATTGGAACACCAACAATTCTGAAATAATAATGAAATGTTTGTTTTTGTCATGCCAAGATATTTTCTTTTGCATCGTTTGTCACATTTACCAACCATGTATTTCACATTTATTTAAATGCAATATTATTTTGGAAAAAAAAAATGGTTATGAAAATATCCTGTCAAGGATTTCTTGCTCCAACATGAAAGAGAAACCGGAAACCAGTATTAGGTTGCAACACCGGCCCGTGGGATTAAAACATCAATCCTGTGATTTATAATGATTGGGGATTTCTTAAGTGGAGTTTCGCTCCATGCCCCGCTGTTTTCTGTGTGCAAATCAAAAGACATGGTGATAGTAGAACCTCATGCTGATTGTTTCTTTCTCTTTTAGAAACTCTCCGTTTCCCGTATACGAAAGAATTGACCTACAATTATGTAGGAGAAACTGTAAGCAGGTTGAATGGATCCTCTTCTGCTCAGTCTGCTTTGAAAATCACAGCACGCTGTACCATCAAGACTGTTGGTTCATGTCAACATGTTTTGAAGGTATGTTAGTCATGTATAAGTATTCCTTGCGCATTTCCGGTCATATTTCTTGCTCGTGATTGAACACCTTGACCTTTTGGTACCTGGTGTAAGCAGTACCTGCCGCCTAATTTATTTCACTGTTAACTGTATTATATATATATTTGATAATGTAAATGAAACAAATTACAGCTCCACCTATTATTGGCTTCTTGACAAGAATTTTTATGCAACCAGTTGATGTCAATTTTCCAATTATCTAATGGACTGTTCGTTAATTATCTCCAAGGGAGGAGGGCGGCGGTACGGTTTTGAAAAGCATTAAAAAGTAGGAAAATATTTTTTGTTTCAGGAAAAAAGTGGGTGGTACATTTTTATTTTTCGGATTTTTCTATGAAACGGAGGAATAATCACTACATGGGCTAAACTTATAATCCTGATAAAATGTGCGTTGTTTGCAAAAATCCGGCCTCGCTTCGCTATTGCTGTATGGTGCAGGGCATATTACGAATTAACGAAAATAATTCTAGCTATTCGTAAACGAATCACTCTCCTTTCAATAACAAAGTAATGCACCTATCAATGTAAGTTCCGAGGTGGGGGAAGGGGGTATTCGGGCAAAGGGTGGGTATTTGAAAAAAAACCCTTAACAAAATTAAAATGCCCCAGGGTGGGGAAGCAGTTCTCAGTCAAATAACACTAAAAATTACAAGCCACAAGAAGAAAATGTCAATCTCTGGACAGAGTCTGTGATCAAATTCCCGACCCAGGGGCACATCTTTGCTATCAAATCCTCTCCCTTTGCCCGAATACCCCCCCCGGGACTTACATTGATAAGTGCATAACACTCACTTAGCTGGCAGCAAGAAATAAATATTGTAAAAGAAATGTCAAAAATTGCTCGCTTCGCTCACACAAAATTAGTATTAAAAGATTTCGAAATTTACTTGCTTCAATCGCAACAAATTTACAACCACTTTTCAAAATTTGCTTGTATTGTATGAAATTAAACTGATTGCTTTGATTGAAGGGGGATAGCGTTTTGAAGTTTCGATATATTTAATGACATCCTTCAACTAAGGAATTCCCGGGGGGCATTCCAAAATATGGACTACGGGATGATCCGCTAATGAACAGGGTATCCTTTTTCCTAATTTTTGTCTTTTTCAGGGTACTTTTTTTCCAAATAACCTTAGTCAGCCACAGCTATAGTTAATCTATTGTTTGTTTTTCACGAAAACGATACTTGAGCTATTATTAGATCTCTTATTATGGTGTCTTGTTTAATATGTACAATTTTAGCGAAGGCACTACAGGATGAGAGTATAGGGTTTGTCGTAAACAAGGATATACAATCATACCTTTTGTCATAAGCAGGGTATGAGAATTTGAGTTTTTCTGTCATAAACACGGTATCCGTTTTAGGATACCAGCGGAACACCCCACCCAAATCCTGCTGGAGTCCCCCCCGGAGGAATTCATAACGTGTTCAAATCACGTTTACAAAATATTATGTTCATTTTTAGTAACTAAACACCGCCCTTTGGCATGGTGATAATTAACGAAGAGTCCCTAAATCAAAAGAATAAGAATCGTATGTCCTTGGCCTTGGAAAATTAAGATGCTCACAGCTGAAAGCGAAATTCGATCTGTCCATTATTTCTTGTGGCTACCCAGAAACAACCGAGGAATTTCTCGAAAAAAAACTAATGCATTTAAATAGTTTTCCGGTCTGGAATATATTAACATCAAATATACTTTTGCAAAATGTACTTTTTATTAGAATGAACAAATTCATATATTTCACTTTCCTGCGATTTCTTTTGGAATATTTTTTCTTTTTTGCCTTTCGTAATATACCAGTATTACCAAAAGGTCTGAGAAGCAGAAGCTTAATAATTAATTTTAAAGTCAAAACGACTACTTTTAAAGAAAATACCAATATTAATTATAAGGTAGTTTTGGAAGGAATTAGTTTATGTCGTCATTTAGCCAATTTTCGGTTTACCAAGCGCCTATATTGAATTTCTATCATCAGTAATACAATATTAATGTGATTATTTCATAAACGCATATCCGGTGCTACGTAAGGCTTTAGAGTACTCCATGGGGTCTGGATTAGCTTGCTTGCCTCTACTTGTTCCATCCAATAATTTGACCTTGAACTCCGCTTTATTGATTATTACATTCCTCTACATCTGCAAGTTTTTTGTTTCCTTTGGGGGCTTGACCATTTGAACCTTGTGAATGTGTGTAGCGACTGAAGCGAAGGTTTGGGAGGGAAGAGACAGCGGGTAATCATTTCATATAGAACATAAACGCACGAAGGATCTTTTTTGAGAGAGTTTTGTCTTCTGAATTATGAGAGACAAAATGGTCGTCGTGTACTTCACTTCGATTGTTGAAATAAAGTTTTTCTGGGCAAAATTATTAATTCAGGAAAAAAGTGCCATTTGCACGTGTTTTGACATTTTAGAGCTTCAATCTCTTGCAAAATAACCAATTATAAGAGACACAGTCCTCCCGCACCCTCCTCAATGTTGGTCAGTGATAGTATGCTCTTTTTGAGGGTTTGTTTCTTGCAACATTGTATTGGGAGAGGGGGCAAGCGTTAAAAAAATCACGGTAGCACCTTTTATTTCGCAAGAGATTGAAGCACTTGTTTGTCATCGGATGGTTGAGGGCACGGCTCCATCTCGTCCTATCACAGCTCTTAATTCGTCTTCTACACTTGCTTAAAATTTGAGAATTAAAGATGTTGTGTTTGCTACTTCAAGTGTGAATGACTCGTAAAAAATCCGAGTCCTCCAGGCAGGGATTCGAACCCACGACCTCCTGCATTCTAGACAGAAATAATTTGAAAATTAATTTGAGAATTTGCTGAGTTGGTGGCGAACATGAACTCCTTGCACTATCAGATATAAGTGGTTAAATTTGGTATCATTATATTATTTTTCAGATTGACAGCGTCGAGCTCTGGGAAGGCCAGAGTAAGAACCTCCCTTTAGAGTACAAACGCTCTGAGGGAACCGCAGCATTTGCTCGAGAGCTTCAAGCTCATGAACTCGTCTTCCGATCCAGGAATGGCGCTATTGCCGATGTTTCATCTTCTTATGACGAGACTCCACAATCCCTTAATATCAAGAAGGCTATTCTCAGCGCCCTGCAGGTCCAGTTTATCAGAAATCATTCAGTATTGAATGAGGTGAGTATCATCTTGTTGCTGAACTAGCAAAAAAACTTGTTTTTTACCAAGAGAGGTTCTTTTTGTCAACTTTTGGAGTTAAAATGCAGTTTTCCTGTCTTATTTTAAAAGCACAAATTCACTCGACATTAAAAACATTTTATTTTTATTCTTAGACTGACATTTCTGGAAAATGCCCCGTCCATTACCGTATCCACTCGAAACATCTTAATGGATACCTGAAAGTAGTGTCAAAGACGCGTAATCTGAATGAATGCAGCGATAGATCAAAAACCGACCTTGGAATTCACATCCATCAATACAACGAAAGGGTAGGTGATACAAGAGTCACAAATCTGTGATACAACGGTTTAAGGGTTACATAACTATATAATGTCTCTTCTTTTGGTTTTTCAGGCACTCAATCTACTCTCTTCAACAAGCAACTGTCGCTATCTTTTGACAGCAAAGAGGCTTGTCCAGAAAGTTGTATGTGAAGAGAAGCACTTGTTTAGACCCTTCTCGTCTGCAACCTCTGCTGGAGCATCAACAACGACCAAGTAAATATTTGTTAAATGGCGGTCCTTAAGGGGGAGGGGGGTCTAATCCCATATCCCAGACATATTTTTCTTTAAATTCTCAGACCCAGTCGTATATGACATCTATTTGCGTGGGATTGGAGACTATGTTTAATAAATCAGATTTGTTGTCTTCGTTGTAATGTAGAACTGCTTTTTAAGACTTTTGGGAGTTAAAAAACAACATTACTTCGTTTTTTATTATTTGACTTGTGTTTTTCATGTTTTTAAAGGAAGGTATTAAAAAAATGTAAACCCTTCCCATTTGTTGTTCTGTTTCCCATTCCCAGTGGCAAAAATTCCAGTCCCAGTCATCAAATCCTATTTTCCCTGTCCAAAAAAAGAAAAAAAAAAGTTTTGCAAACTTGGGATGTCCATGTTCATGTTGTTTTATTTTATTATTTTTTAGACAGGTTCTGGAGCTTCAGCCGGTCAAAAAGGTGGACTACGTACTTGAATATGATACTAAAGGTATGTTATGATGTATCTTTTAATAATGTTATTGGATGCTCTGATTGAAAAACTGTTTGTTACTGCAATTAACCATTTCACCGTTTTGTCATTATTATTATTATTATTATTATTATTATTATTATTATTATTATTATTATTATTATTATTATTATTATTATTAT
>JANTNT010173514.1:0-19197 GCA_024752375.1 Entacmaea quadricolor
CTCAAAAATATGGCTAAGTTCCTAATTTCTGTAAAATGCAAGTCAAATATTAACTCCATTTGATTTCAGAAATTTGAAGATTGGAAACAGCATCCCGAAATAAGTAAATCGGGAAAGTTTTGAGCGGTTTTGATGAACAGCTTGCCCACCAACATTCATTTCTTTTTTTAAAAAATTCAAATTCACTCGCCTGTAACTTCGGCGCTATTCATTAGAACCGCTTAAAACTTTTCCGATTTAGTAATTTTGGGATGTTCTTTTCGAATTTCTTATTTCTGAAAATGTAGAGTCAATATTTAAAATATCACGTGATAAGTGACACAAGGCCTTTTGTTTCTGCTAATAAATTCAAACAGGCACACCTATGCAATATGGTTTCATATTTATACTCCAAAAAGCCTTTTAGCGCTCGAAAATGCCATGTGGTGTAAATGACACTGCTCTGCGTTTAATTTTAGTCTTCAGATTCTATTTTTGCTATTTTCAATATTTTTCCTCTAGACAAACGAACGATAAAAAAATTCAATCCCATATTTACTTACGTAGCACTTAGACATTTTTGCATAGCTATTTTTGCCCAGATCGTCTTCAGTCAAACCAGCCCACGCGCTCCTATCAAAGTCCAAATACTCTATACAGTTTTGGAAATTTTATTTCAACCTTGCTTTGAGAGTTACATTGGTGACACTGAAAACGAAAACTTCAGATATTCAAATGACTTTGAGAACTAGCTCAGACTTTGCAATGAACTTATTCTATAAAACAGCTAGTCTGAAAGAGTTCAGTTAAAACTGAGAAATATTTTAGAGTTATGTTTTCTGGGAAATATTTTTCAAGCACACACGGATTTTCTTCAGGAGGAGGTGCAGTTGCAGAGATCAAGCCATTCCTGTAGTCAAAAAGTCAAAAAAGGGGGGAACGTCGTCCGAGAGGGGGTGCGCACCCCCTCCACCCTCCCCCTAAACCGCCCCTAAGGATCACCTGCCTGATCATGAAAACGTGGGAAGTAATATATTGCAACTAATTTCAACCGCATGACACAATGTTAAGAATTTTCTTTTCTTTTCTTTTCTTTTCTCTTCTCTGGTAAAAATTGTTGCCTGGTAGTTTTTTTTCTTTTTGGTTCGGAACTTCTCCATTATCTCAGGGTCGGGAGACGCAGATAAATTTCCTTTTTTTCGGTTTTGAATGTATCAGGTTCCTAGAATTATCTTTAATAATCTGGTACTAGAAAAATATACATGACTATCTTCTTGGAAAACATATCAAAATGTTTTGATCCAGGTTTAGCAGAATAGCCCTTTATTTTGCCAGTGCGTTTAAAAAAGATCCCTTAATTTTTAAAGAAAGTTTGTGCAATGACTACAGATATAGATAAATAAGCTTATTCTCCAAATTCACCAATTGCAATCTCTTTCTTGAAAGTTAGCCAGACAAATACTTTAAAAGCTACCTGAGAGTTTTTCCAGTTAATTCAAATTATCACTCATTCATGAAATGGAGAGTCAAGCAAGACCGTTTTTCGTTTATTTTTTCTTTTCATCATAACTTTTCCCATTAAACTGCATGTCATAATCCTCCTACTCTACATCAACTTCTGGTTAAAACCAACCACTAACTCATTACGTCAAACATTTTAAATGCATCAGTAGATCTTTCCCGAATTTGACTGACCACAAAACAGTGGTTCCCATACGAGGCGCAGCTTGAAATTTTCATACATTTACTCTATTTTATAAAGCTCAGCCTCGTCTTGGAACATTTGTTTTTTGATTACTCAAACTCGAGTGAATTAGGGAAAGGTGTTTTCTTTCAGTTCATTGTCAGTACATCGATTCTCTAGCCGCTACCACAAACCACTAACCATCCGGACGTCATTCTCTATCACAACGTTCAATCACTTCTTAACGATTTAACCTTAACGATCCTATATTTGACGCATAAGCTAAGTGTTCCTCTTGAAAATCTAGAAACCTCAATCTGCTCGAGTATTTTTATCCGTAGTGCTTCCATATATATTACTCAAAACTAAAAAGCAATAATTCATTTCATTGTTGGAAAGAAAGCAGAAGGTAGGACAACAATTTAACGAAATGTTTCCAAAATAAATGATCCATCTAAAAAGCCATTAATCTCTTAAATTTAAAATCTAGATTCTTTCATCTTATAATTTCATTGGTGGATTCGATGTGGTAGACAAGACACTTGAAACGTTATCTCAATATTTTTTTAAATACAAATAAAAATCTACTCAACAACCAACAATTTGAATAAAATTTTGATAAATGTTTGAAATTTACGACTTCCATTTTTTGTTGAAATGGCGTTTTATGGTCTGTCCTAATACCAGAGATTGAAGAAAATGTCATCCATTAGTTTATTACTGACAAATTTGAAACCAGGCAGTTGTAAATTGAAATTCTATGTATGATTACGAGAGGTGTACTTGAGAAGGCTTTAGTGTATTACTGGGTAGATCACGTCCTTCCTGCAGTAAGTTGATCAATGAGTACAGTTCAGTAAAGTACAGAACCAATAACAAAACGATCGTATATTAGTAATCTTATATAATGACATGGTGTGTTGTTTTTTTTTTTTTTTTTTCTTTTTGTTTTGTTTTGTTTTGTTTTGTTTTAGTTTTTATGTTTAGTTTTTGTTGTTGTTGTTGTTGTTTTTAGTTGGTTTTTGCTTTGATTTGTGTTGTTGCTTTTTAAATTGTTTTATTTTTGGAATTTTTGGTTTTTGTTTTTGGCTTTGTTTTTGGCTTGTTTGTTTTGTTTTGTTTCTGTTATATTTTCTATTTGCATTTTTTGCTTTTATTGTTTTCTATTTTTGATGGTTTGCTTTTGTTTTTAATTTGTTTGTTGCTTTGCTTTTCGGTTTTTTTTTTTTTTTCTTCTTCTTCTTCTTCTTGGGGAGATGGGTATTCTTGCCACGTATACGCCTCTAACAACAACTCATATCTTTCACTCGTTGAAGTAGAACACATCAAAGTAACAAGTTTTTCCCACATCGATATAATTTAAACTATTAACTCCTTGCTGATAAGAATTGTTTTAGCAAAAATTAACAGTGTTTACAAGAAGCAATCCAGCAGGTTAGGTAGAAAGTACGCACAGATGTGATAATTCGCACGAAGACAAAGCATCCTTTATGTCTTAAAAGATTAAACCAAGTTTACTAAAAACATAAATATGCAAGCAGGTTTTACTCAGCCAATTTGTTTATGTCACGTCAGGTAATATTGATCTACTTTCTCGATGGGATTTAAGTGGTTTATTTCTTTAATGTTTTAAGTAAGTCCTTTTTTAGGTCATAGAATATATTGTAACCGAAAGTGACAATACGTTTTTGCTTGATTTTTAATGTTATAGGAACATTTATATCAAGTTTGTTTTAAATTTCGAATTATGATATTTTGCAATTGATTAGTTAACCTGCCATCCGATACAAGTTTGCGTTAGAACGCCATTGAAGGCCCGAGAATGATATTTACGAGGCTGATTGAGCTCAGTTTTGTTAAACAATTTCTTCTACGGCGTACTGGTTATTCCATATTCAGTTTTATACTCCATATCCAGTTAGATCTCAACTGATCTGTCGTATACCAATCTTGTTGTTCGTGGCGTTTGCTATTTTATTTTCGTTTATTCAGTGATAGCAATAGATCGTCATGGGCGCGTTTTACTGATTCAGTTAAATTCTTTGCAATTGTTGCTCTCAAAAGTACTTGTATCAGATCTATTGCTCCCTTTTCTAACTTTCTCTAAAACATGCCATTAGTTTATAAGCAGTATGAGCGCGTCTTAAATGTGTTTGTGTATTAAAAAGTCATTTTTATCAACAAAATGAAAAATTACCATTTAATCAAATTTTACTTTGCAGCAAGTTTAAATTCTTGTCTTCCATTGAAAGAAAAATGAAGTGAATGATGAGAGGTTTTAACACGATGTACAGGTCCGGAAGAAGAATAAATTATTAAGTTGGGAAAAATGTATATATACTTTTTTTTTTACTTCTGACACCGTTGAACTAAACAAGTATGTCTTCTTGGTTTATCTGTGGCTTCAAAACTTATCTTTTACTCGTAACATTGATATTTTTTCTCCCAAGGAGGGTAGACACGGTAGCGTTTTTGTTACTTTTCATTTAAAATCAACACAAAATTTCGAGAATGTTCGAATCATAGGAGACAAGCCTGTGACATTATCGCCGAGAAATCGTAATCCGTTTAAACAAGCGATTTGGGTTTCCAGATTTGTCGCCACAAAAATCGCCGACGTGACAACATTGCCCGTGTTAACGAGCTTAAGTTAGCCTAAGTGGCGGCCAAAGGGAAATGGAACGGGATCGAGAATGGAAATGGACGAGACTGGAGAGGAGGAGGAGATTTAGAGGGGAGGGAAGAGGAAGGGAGAGAGAGGGGGTACACGAATCTGGAGTTTTGCGATAACAGTCTGTGCGCATGCTCAAAATCAGAAAAAGTAGGCACCAAGTGTTGTTTATATGCCGCTGTATTGGCATTGTAATCGTCTTGTGACACATTCTCTTCTTGATTATTGATATTTAAGAAGACCAGATGAAAATGAAATCCAATACAGTGGCATAAACAACACTTGGTGCCCACTTTTTATGATTGTGAGCATGCACACAGATTGTAATCGCGAACAACCTCCAAATGCGTGTATTGGAAAAAGAGAAGGGTCTGCAGCGAACCTTTTGATTTTTGCCTCATCTTCACAATTAATCCACAATCAACCCCGTTTTACAATTTCTATCAAATTATCTTCGAACAGATCCAGCATACCTTGGAGTCGGTCCTCCGATTCCACAATGGACGGTGCCAAACATTGCCTCACACAAATCCTCAGGGGTCTTCCTGATTCCATCTTCATTGTTTATTCGAGAAGCAATGGTTCTTGGTCTGGAGATTTACGGTAATACATCGGGCAACATCAAGATCTTTGTAAGTAAAAAGAAGAAAAGAACCTATCATTAAACTGCCTTTGCTATCAGATGACTTTAAACTAATCTTTTTATGTCTTGAAGAAAAACCTACAACTAAACTATAGAGCAGTTTTCGTGGGAAACGTACGCTGAGCCAATCAGAAAACGAGAACACAGACAAAATCCAATCACATTGCTTGAATGCGGAAGCCATTTAAGAGTCACGATACCGTACTTTCCCCACTTATACGAAAACTGCTGTATATAGGATAAGATTCTACTCAAAAGGGGGACATCACCTGGTCAGTTCAATTCCGAGGTGCTGCCTCTCTCATAAATAGGTAAATATAGACTATAATTCGGCTGGCCAAACCAGCCTTCTTCAGGTCAATTAGGAGAATTACGATGATGTCAATACATGTTAAATGAAACAAAGGAAAACATTAAACGGAAATGGGTAATTGTAAAAATTTAAGCAAATGGATGGAAAAATAATCATATTTTTAAAGATAGAAAAATAGATAGAAGATTATAATTCATCACGTATGTTAAGTCCGCGAAGTTCCAGAGTATTGGCCTGATTTATAAGATATGCTTCTCTAGCCTTGCGAATTGAATCTCAAATTTAGAATAACTTTTTTCAAGGGGGGATTAGTTGCATATTATAAGCATTTTTATTAGAGTTGCTAAAAAAATTCGAAAACTTTGGCAGGTCAAGAAACAGTTTTAATTCTGTCAATAGAACGTCTGTGTTCGTTAAATCTGTCTTTCAGTTGTCTCGTATTTCCGCCAATGTATTGTAATTTCGCTTCCGGTTCTTTCCATTGTGGAAGCAATTGCACTTCTCATTTGCCACTGGGTACTTGCTCTTAGTGCTCTAATAACCTTATAACAAGTACACTTTCTCTTCTACTGGTGCAACATGTTTCATTAGATCACATATCACTTGTCAGAATACTAAAAATGTAATATAATGCTTCAGTGTAGCCGCTGCAAATTACAATATATTGGCGAAATAAGAGACGACCACTGGACCATGAGAAATAAAAAAATATTTGAGTAAAGATTGTATTTTGTATTATGAAAGTTCACCATTTTGTTGATCCCTCTACTCACGGTATATGAGCTGATAGCCTAGTAGTAGAATAGCCAATCAGAGCGCGCGTTTGCTAATATACAGTGGTTGTCTTTATTATAAAATGAGATTTTCTGTTCTCTACACTCTAGTTGGCACGACCCGTGTGTACCCAAGTTGGTCAACAATACTGCATCAACAATTCGACTTGTGTCTCCAGCGACGAGACGTGTACACTAGACACCAAACAACAGTGCACTGCTCCTCAATTGTTAAATATCTCCAGTTCAAAATGTCAGAATCCAGCCATATGCAGCAGCAGTAACCTTCAGTCAGCGGTCTTCCAGTCATCACCTTCGTCTGTTAACTATTCAGTCATATGTGATTTCGGGTCGATTCCAATCCAAATAGGCTATAATTTATTCGTTCTACCCGAAGAAAAGGCTTGCAAAGCCCAAAAAGGGGATATTTTGGGTTGGGTAAGTGAGGGATCGGGACAAATTGGACACCGGAATGCATCTGAAAATGTACGAAAGTATGCCACTCCTTCAAGTTATGTTAATAAAGGCTACAATTTCACACAGGCGGACCACTACGTAGAAATGCTTATCGAATTTATGTTAAGGGCAGTGTCCGCGGAAGGGTCTATATTTCTAACACGTCACATGATAGAAGAGCCCGGAGTTCAGTACTATCACGTGAACATTACGAACAATGTGACATCACTTCCCGTAGAAAGAACTCGAGAGATTAGATCACAAATGCCTGTGACGTCTATAAAAGCTGATTATCCTAAAGGATTTAATTACTTTGGTGCTAAGGTGAACGACAGAATTGAACTTGTACTGAACATTTCCACAGCTACAAATCTTACCATGATTGTGGCAAATGTATCAAGTGGACAAAGATTTTATACCTTTTTCAAACATGACAATCAAAAGAATGACTTCTTTCTGCATAAGGTTAACCTAACCGGCTTTCCTCAAGCGGGATTCTTTAAACTGTACGCTGAAGCATCTAATGAAATTAGTTCTGTCAACACAACTGTTAATGTCTTGGTAGGAGGGGAAATACTAGGCCTAAATGGAAGCTTATCTCATCCTGAAAAACCAGTTTATCAAGGATTGCAAACGAGTTTATTAGCGACAATTGTTACTGGTCCCCAGGTAAGGTTTAAGTGGATCTTTGAAAGCAATCACATTGTAGATTTTGTGAACAGCAACGAAACAACGTACGCATTCGGACAAGTAGGAGTAAGAAATATAACGATTATCGCCAGCAATCAAGCCTTTACTGTCTCCAAGTCTTTCACTGTAGTTGTCGTCAATCCATTATCCCTGAGTATACCGGACTGGGCAGTTTCAAACATATCTGTCACATTAAATTGTACATTGAAAGGCAACTTTCCTCCAAACCAGAAGTACCTTTGGGAGTTTGGCGATGGATCTAACACTACAGGAACAAACGCTTTGTCAGTTCAACATACGTTTGCCAAAGGAGGTAAACACAATATAAGTTGTCGAGTCGTTAACCCTGCTATTATTCTCGCTACTTCTAGTATCTTTATCTTGGAGGCTGTGGCTGGGCAATGCCTTAAGCCTTTCGTTGGCGTAGAGCTCTTTGACAACAAAACATTTATAGGTGTCCACAGTACAGGGAATAACCTCACATATAGCTGGGTGATTCAAGGAGATTCTATTACCTTTTTATCAGTTTGTAACACCAAAAACTTTACTTATTACTTCCAAATACCGGGAAGATATACGATAACTTTGAACATTACAAATGCTATTTCCTTTCTATCTTGCTCAAAAGATTTCTTGGTTGAAGAAATAATATCCAACGTTTCTATCACCGCATCTCCAAACCCCGCTCCTTCGAACACGACCGTTAGATTCGAAATCGTAAAAGGAGCTGGTACTAACGTTTCGTATCATGTTGACTTCGGTGATGGGTATTTCATAAGAAATTTCGACGGTCCTCGCTTGGAGTTTAACAGAACATTTACAGCAGGAAAGCGGCAAATTACTTTAACAGCGGCAAATACAGTCAGCAAGGAAATCATATTTAACAATCTTACCATTCAAGACGTTGTCAAAAATCTTATGATAGAAGTCGATGCCGATGGAAGAAGTGAGGAGAAAATCTTCGTAGCCGTAAACAAGCCGAAGGAGTTACGATGTCGTGCCGAGAAAGGAACTGATCTTACCTTCAGATGGATTATCACTGATAAAATCGATAAAGTCATTTTAAGCTCGGGAAAACCTTATGTTTCCACAAACGAAACATTCAACAAAGAACAGGACATTACAATCAATGTAACTGCATTCAATCTGGTCAGCAGTACAAGTCAATGCATAAAATTGTATGCGCAGAAACCGATAAAAGGATTTAACGTTGACATTCCTTCTTGTGTAGCTTCGGGCGAGGAGTTTAAAATAAGCCTCGGGATTTTAGAGGGTGGAGGTGTAAAGTATAATATTAGTTTTGGTGATGGTAGTCCAAATATCATCACAACAAAATCATCCATAAAGAAGATTTATTTCGCGAATAATAACAATACCTTCAGAACTACAGCCTTCAACCATATAGGACAATTTCTTATAACTAAAAGTATTTCTGTACAGTTCAGGATCAAAGACCTTACTTGCGGGACGTTTAACGAAGTTGTTGCTTATGGTAACAAAACAAATATATTTTGGAAGATATCAAACGGAAGTGACGTCACATATACTGTCAATTTTGGTGACGGTTTACCGGAAGTTAATCTGAATTCTCAGCTTTTGGGTCAATTGATTACTATAAATCATACATACTCGGAGGCAAAACAATATGAAATAGTAATAAAAGCATCGAACCTTCTTGGACAGATGACTTGTGTTGTTCAAGTAACCGTTGAGGAACTGATCACAGGTCTCACAATTCAAGAACAAGTTCCAAAGTCTGTTAAAATATATAAAAAAGTTACAATCAGAGTCAACGTAAAGCAGGGATCCCAAGTGACATACACCTTTGACTTTGGCGATGGCTCGGACCCAGTATCTTCAGTGAATGGATTAGCAACACACGTGTTTAGTTACAAGGGGAACTTCAAGCCAAACATCAGAGCAAAAAACTTGCTAGATGCAAAATCTGTAGACGGAGAAGAATTTAATGTAACAGCGCCTAAAGACCCACAACGTGTTAGTGGGCTTGCTATTTCGGTAGCACCGACCATATATGGAAGTTATAGTCTGATTAAAATAACTTGGGAAGCAGGAGCGCGTTTTGATTGTTTGCTTGATCTTGGAGAGGGACCACCTAAAACACTCGAATATGACAAATTGGGACCACCCATTAATTACACATACAACGAGGCACATCATTTTGTTGTGAAAGTAAGATGTAACAATTCGATGGGCGAAGAAACCGCCGCCACCGAGGCTAAAGTTGAAGTACCTATAGTAGGGCTTACCTTTACTAATCTCAACTCATCTTCTTACGAGATTGAACGAGAATTTGGTAAGATCCACAACATTCAGTGGACATGGGTAAAAGGATCATCCGTAAAGTGCTCTGTTAGAATTTCTAAGAGTGGCAAGTACTTAAATTTGGTCCAAAACCTAAAGAAAAGTTTCGAGCTAACACCAGATATTCTGAAGGAACCAGGTACTTATAGAATATATTTACATGCCAGCAATGCTGTAACCAAAGAGCAAACAATTTCTCTGATATTAACTCTAATTCAACGAATCACAGACCCTCAGCTTCTTGTTAACCCCTATGTGCAGGTTGAATATCCCGCCATGGCGTTCTTGACAATGAAGACTGGTTCCCATGCTACCTCTGTCTGGTCATACGGGAAAGCTTGGGAGAAGAAGGTACTCAAGTCAAATGGTAATTATATTCGGTTTCAACACAAATTTACTAAACCTGGTGACTATGATATCACCGTTACAGTGTGGAATAGGTTCAGTGGAAATATTACCGTGCCTTCGAAGATTGCCATCGTGAATCCTGTGGTCGGCTTCTCCATGACTCCGCAACATACACTACAATGGCCTGCTAACAGGGTCACTTTCCAATTCAAACGCAACCAAACCCTTCCACCACCATCTAACGCAAGCTATCGAATTGAGTTCGGAGACTATAACACTTCAGAAGAAATGATCCTGGATTCCAAACAGACTAATTTTACTTTTCAGTATTCTTATAAACAGCCCGATTGCTACGTAGCGGTACTGACAATCTTTAACAAAGCTAGTTATGTTCGTTTGGAGTCCCACGTTTCTATCATTCAAAAAGTAGAGAGCCTGACCTTAGAAGCTTTCAAATACCAACAAAATCCTACCAGGAAAATCTCAGAAAAACCAGAAGGTGAAAAACATCTTACCATTTTTCCTCTTGAGTACCCAGTTACTTTTCGCGCCAAGCATCTTAACGGGACATGTACAAAATACAGTTGGTATTTTGGAGATACTGAAACCAACCTAAACGAAACCACAACAATAATCAATCACTTGTATCCGTTACCGGGAAACTACAGTGTCCGAGTTCTTGTTTCCAATAGCATAAACATTAAAAATGATTCAATTAATGTAAAAATGTTAAGATCAGTTATTGGGCTTTATTTAATTTCGAACAGTCCAACGAAGCCCGGTAGACCCGTCACATTTATTATATTTTGTGCACAACCAGGAAACAACACCAGATTTGTTCTTGAAACTGGAGAAAATACCAATATTACAAATATTTCGTATCCAAAACGAGGAGCAGGTGCAGAAGTAATAAAAATGTTTAGTCCAAAAATACAACTACCTTTTGATAATGCTTCATATTACGCATCAATTGTAAACCATACATACGAAAAACAGTCAAATTCTGTTTTCGAAGCACGAGTGTCAGCCTGGAACGAGGCGTCTCTGAAGTCAGCGCAGACAACTGTAGTCGTGACCGACTCGGATTGTTCAATACCAAATATTGATCTATATGGTGGCGGGACAACACTGGAAGAAGCTTTACCATTCAAATATGACAGAGACTTCAGAATTAGCTCACGTGTGAATTTCTCATGTAGTGTTCCAGTCAAAGCTATGTTCCAGTGGTCCGTGTTCATAGCTGATACGTATTACAAGAAAAATTCTTCCATGCCTCCGGATGAGAACCTTAAGATCAGGTAATCTTAAAGATAAAGATTAAAAAATAATACGAGGCCATCACATTTTATTCAGCATAGTCATTATCTTATACACTGAATGCCAATATGGTCCGATCGTTCGGGAAGAGTTGCATCAAATCGAGGCTACAGAGGATTCACTTATTCACATCTTCGCTTACCTCGGTCTACAGTTGTTTATCGTGTTCATTCTTTTGAATTTTTCTTGTTCAACACAATAAACAACTGTAGACCGAGGTAAGCGAAGATGTGAATGAAGTGATTCCTCGGTAGCCTCGATTTGATGCAACTCTCCCCGGGCGATCGTCCATATTGGCATTTGGTGTAGAGATAGGGAACACTTTATTTATTGTGTATATTATGAATGGTAGGGGCTGCAAGTAATGTTAAGGCCGGAGCCACAGTTTTTAACGAAAACTAATACTGCCACTAGAATACTTAAAATCACAGTTCAGCTGGTAATCGTCCAAAACAAGATGCAACCTGCGCGAACGCAATTGTTCAACTTTACATCGCGTACCAACAAACTTTATCCAAAGGAAGAACTCAAAAACGTAGAAACATAATATGTAATGCAAACAGTCATGTGCTTTACAAAATACTTAGATTCCAATGAATACAACAGTCAATAACCAATGATATATTCACTTTCAGTTTGCCAAGTCACGTGAATCAAAACCAATCCTCCATCGTCGTTCCTAAATCAACTTTGATGCCAGGGTATTACCTAATTGAGCTGAGAGTAAAACTATTACAGGTTGGGCTAACAAACACAGCTCAACAATACGTTAAGATATCGACTCCTTTTGTTGTGGCTAAGATAGAAGGTGGCAGTTCACTTTCACGTGGATGGGATGCCGAAGTCGTCCTGGATGCTTCCAAGTCTTATGATCCTCTCCATTCTGAAAACGAGAAACTTACATTTCAATGGTACTGTAAACAAATAAAAAATTCCATCGAATTTGGGAAAGGAGGCTGTTTTGGAAGAGGAGAAGGTCTCGTGGAAAGTGTGAAACGCGTCTTTAGAATTCGCAGAAGAAGTCTTTTAGAAAATGTGACGTACAACTTTACCGTGATGGTCACACCACAAGATAAGCTGCGTGCTATGAGTGATACACAGCTTGTCAAGATTGTCCAAGGAAAGCCACCAGATGTCAACATAGAGTAAGATATTATTAAACACAATACTAAACTACAATACATCATCCTATCTGTTTCCTTTTTGTTTCTTTGGATTACGCTCTGTAGGATATTGGTTCTTAGATTTTATTTCACAAATTTATTACAATCACTGATACAAAAATGGAATAATTAAGTAAAATACGTATGCATTTGTGTAAATGTTGAAGTAGGTACAGGTGGAGAGTGGCTCCGTAAAAGATGGTTATGGTGAAAACTAGTCCGGCAACTAGTATGGACTGCGTCGGTGTACCTTAAGATATAATAGTGAAAATCTGTTAAATGTAAGCACCGTCTGGTGGAAATTGTATCACTGACGTTTCTGACGTTGGTCTTTCGTCAGAGTCCTAATCGTCCGAAACGTCAGTGATACAATGTCAACCAGACGGTGCTTAAATTTAACAGATTTTCACTATTGTTATCATTAAAAGATGGTAGGTACAGAGGGCTGCTGCCTCTAGCTTTTTTTCAGTTTTCAATTTTTTTACTTTTTTAGTTCTGGTTTAACTAACTGTTTGAGGCAACTGCCGCCAAGACTTTTTATTTTAATTATTGGGTCATTTCTACGCTCCTATATACAGGCAAGGAATAACCTGGGATAGAGGATGTTTCTTAACAAATATGCACTGGACCAAATTGTCCATTTCAATGCTATGAAAATGAACAGCGCGTGTTTGTTTGGCATTTCCAGTATAGAAATTCTATGGAAATTCGAATTTCCACTATATTTTTATACTATGGAAAAGGACCATTTTTCTGGTGATGGTGCAGAATATAACCTATTAGTTGTCAGTGCCTAACCATTATCGTTTTATTTATTGGTGCTTCAGATGTGTGTATAACTGTGGAGGTAAAGTTACATCAGACGAAAGGTTGGCTATTAAAACCTACTGTTCCGACTGTCAAAAGGACACAACTTTGGAGTACTCATGGACTGCACAAAAAATTGTTGATGGGAAAAGACAAGCTCATGAGCTTTGGCCAAATGATACATTAACAATTCGAAACTTGAAGTATGTTGTTGTTAAAGAAAAAGCGCTCGAGCAAGACACCACATATATACTAAAGGTCGAGGCCAAAAGAAAAGGAGGTAAGGTATTTCAAAGTACCATAAGTCCCAGGAAGAAATCCTTCTTAATCATTAATGTTAAGAGTCGTAGGGAAAACTTTTCCTAAATTTAATCATTAATAACTCTCAAAAAATTATCAAAATAAGAAATATGATGGGCTTATTTTGGAACCCCCTTACGCATCATTACGCATCCTACACAGTTTAACAATACTTTATAGACACCGTTTAACATATATTTCCCCTGCAACTGATTTTGATCACACACACATTAACACTACAGTCTTATATTAGTTATGCGTGTAGTGTTGATGATTTCAAAACTGATTGAATGATCCAGGTGCAAGTGCCTTTGCTGAGTATCAATTCACAACCAATTCCCCACCAAAAAACGGTCATTGTATCGTCAATCCAATGGAAGGCCGGGAACTAGAGACAAACTTCTATGTGACGTGTGGTGCATGGGTAGAAGAGGATAAGCCGCTGACCTATGAAATATTGCTAAAGAACAAAGATGACCAATATACACTCATGTGGTATGGACCAGAGCTGAGTAACAGCAAGGTAAACACTGCTTACCTTACTCGATTTGTCATTAGTTAAGATACTATAATGAGATGAAACTGCCATTGTCATTGCTTTGTAAAATGTATCAAGATCAATTGGCTCATTAAATAAAATAAGCCAAATGCAAGAGTTTTGGCTCTCAACGATGTTTATAAAGTTATGATTTTAAGACTTGACACGCAGTAGACTTTATTCGCTTGTAGTTTTCCTATTACAATCATCTTAGGAATAATGTTTCTTCTCAGGCGTTCCATGAAAGAAACCAGACTATGAAAGTAATACTCCAGACTATGAAATATGGCGCGCCGATGCGGACAAAAATACTTTTCAAAATATACGACTTGTTGCGAGAAATATATGACTTGTTGAAAGAAATATACGACTTGTGCAATGAAATATACGACTTGCTGTAATATATATACAACTTGTTGGAAGATATATACCACTTGTAAGGAAATATAAGACTTGTGAGCAAATAAAATAAGACTTGAGAGAAAAATATGACTTCGTTAAGGAATTATACGACTTGTAAGAAATAGATGACTTATAAAAATATACAACTTAAACGGAAATATATGAATCGCAAAAATATAGGAGTTGTAAAAGAATATTCGACTTATAAGAAATATACGACCAACCGTGAGGTAAAATAGGACTTGTGTCAAAATATAATACTTAAATGACGTCCACATTAAATCAGGTCAGCGACCTTGACCACCCCAACGCATGGCCTGACCACAGGGAGCCCACCTTAGCAAAAAGTGAAAAAATAAAATAAATTTAAAATGAATCGTCTTTTATTTGATTTTGGTAGTTTGACAACAAATTAGCCTGGTAATTATTATCAGTGAGTAGAGAAAATAAGGGAAAATAACCGTAAAACGGTGATTTTGTCGCGCGCCCGATTTTCCTATATAATTTCCCTATGGTATCTTTACAAGGGAGGAAATTCAAAGCACCAATGGTTTACATAGGAAAAACTAATAACCACGATTGATACGTTTTCTACGCCTCAAATTCCTGAAAAAAACTTGATTAAAATGTTCCTTAAATTGGAGGATTCATTTATTGAAAACTTTTTCGGCTTTTCCTTTCCGTCGAAAATGCCGTGTAGAAAATCGTTCACAATCTGTGCAGATCTTCTTCTCATGTGCTCTACAGCCTGCCTGGCCAAAATGACGTAAATTTTAAAAATGTTTCAAAAATTTTAGTAATATATATGCAAAGATACCATAGGAAAATTACATAGAAAATATCGTGCGCGCGACAAAATGACCGTTTTACGGTTATTTCTCAACTCACTGATGATAATTACCAGGCTAATTTGTTTTCAAACTACCAAAATCAAATAAAAGACGATTCATTTTAAATTTATTTTATTTTTCACTTTTTGCTAAGGTGGACTCCCTGTGGTCCCATGCGTTGGGGTGGATCAGCTCGCTGACTTGATTTAAAGTGGGCGTCATTTAAGTATTATATTTTGACACAAGTCCTATTTTTATTTCACGGTTGGTCGTATATTTCTTACAACAAGTCGTCTATTTCTTATAAGTCGAATATTTTTTTACAACTATATCTTTTGCGATTCATATATTTCTTGTAAGTTGTATATTTTTATAAGTCATATTTTCTTACAAGTCGTATAATTCGTTAACGAAGTCATATTTTTCTCTCAAGTCTTATTGTATTTGCTTACAAGTCTATAATTCCTTACAAGTGGTATATATCTTACAACAAGTTGTATATATTTTACAACAAGTCGTATATTTCATTGCACAAGTCTTATATTTCTTTCAACAAGTCGTATATTTCTCACAACAAGTCGTATATTTTGAAACTAAGTATTTTTGTCCGCATCGGCGCGCCATAATGAAACGACTCTGTAACTGGGCAACAACGAATAGCTCCATTAGAATTTATTTACTTCAGACTAAATGATGTTATTTAAACATATTTTTCCTCCTTGGTCGTTTCCATTGGCATAGGCAGGGGGGTCAAAGGGAGGTTCAATTGTAAAATTCACTGGAGATGAATTTCTAATGCCACGAAATGTAAGGGGCACATATACTTTCCTTTAGGTGTGTACACCCCCAACACTTTCTAAACCATCCGTTTCTGGGTTTCACGACTCTCTTTTCCATCCATTTTGTTATTTTATTAAAATTCACAGGTCATTTTAACAGCAGGTGAAAAAGAGAACAACTTTACTTTGGATTTGATTGTCAGAGTCAGAGACGTCTATGGAGCTGTCAATGAGAGTGCTTTTAAAATAAAGGTATTGTTGAAACTATTCTTGGTTTTCACCCATTCCTAAGGGAATAAAATAACAAAGGCATTGCAGCCATGTTGGAGTACATAACAATAGAGGCTAATGAGAAATCTTTTGTTAGCTGTACACCAACATGGCGGCTGTGACGTCACGTGAAAACCAAGAATATCTTATCCATTTTAAATGTACATTTTGAGTTGTATACACTACGATAGCGAAAAAATGGCGGCTGTAGATTAATTTACTCACATTTTTTGTCTTCGATAATTTTTATTTATATTTTTAGGTTGGCCAACTCAGAGGAGAAATAACATCCAAAAGACTTTTAAACTTTGCCGATAACTTGGATTCGATTCTTGCTCGGGGAGACGTGATGGGAGCTTTTCAATTAGCAACTGTTTTAGCCAGCATCATCAACAAGCAGAAAAATGGGAACAAGACTGGGCATGGTGGCATGACAGAAGAAGAGAGAAAATCGGTAACTATATTAGACATCTTTGGGTTTGAGTGTAATGTTTTAACTTCTTGGAAATTAGATTCTTTCTTGGTAATGAAGTCATGTCGAGTTCGAAAAGTCGAATTTTTATGTGTTAATCTTTGTCTTAAATTCAATATGAAATCATTGTTTAGTAATGTTTTATCATTTTAATGAAATTCAATTAATAACTCATGGCAGAAAAAGAAACTTTCGAGGTCATAGAGATGTGGCGTCCGGTGAAATTTCGAGGGGAAGTACAACATTTTTCTTTCTTCGCTTTCTCAGCCTCCAAGTTTTCCTGGGTCTCCCAGAAATACCAAGTGTCAAATATAGGAACAGTCAAAAACGTTTTTGATGATGAAGTCATGTCAACTTCGAAACGTCGAATTCGCGTGTTAAACTTTATCTTAATACTTAAATAGCCGACAGAAGGCGGAGTATGGGGGATAGGCAGAGGAAGAGGGAGATTCGTTCGAACCACTGAACCACCCCTAGCGACAAGCATGCACACTTATAAAACAATTTTGGTTTCAGGTTCGTTCTGGCCTAATGGTCAGAATGGCTGGAGTCGTTCCAAGAGATATTCAGGCTGTAAGACAACTATCCGGGTCGCTTGAACTCGTGGCCCAAGAACCGAAAGAACTATCATTAGAAGCGCAGGTAAGCTGTCCACAAGCGACAATACACAGCCATTTCAAAAACGTTGTCTTTTGAAAACTGAATACTTGCATTCCCAGATCAAAGTTAATTTTATTCTATGTTTTTGGGGCTGAAGTTAAGGACGCAAGATAGGGAGCCCCATGATCACCACGCTGGACAAGTCTTCCTTTGATCTTCGAAAAACGTTTTAATACCTATTGTGGTTTTATTTTCACGCCAGAATTCATCAGTGTTCATCTACACACGCGCTGTAGATGTTGTACTGAAAAGTGCAACAAGCGAACAGGAACCAGCACAGATCGAGGTCGCTACTCGGGGATCATTGTCAGCAATTAGTAGTTTTATCGCTGCTTCGTCGATGATGTCTGAGAAGTTATTCTTGGACCCTAAGGGTAATGCTCGTGATCTAGATAGGGTACGTACTATTTATTTAAATTAACAGTGGCGGATTCAGGATTTTCTTTTAGTAGGGAGTGCAGCGGCAGAGAGGCTAGCCATTCTAGCTGGCACAGAAAGAAAACTAATATTACTAATCCCACTGCATACCATGAGTCAGAAAGGGAAAGTGGGCACCCGGCCCCGAAACCCCCTTCCCTAAGTCCGTCCCTTGAACTAAAAGTCTTAACATTCTTGTTTACGAATGTGTCATCCTCATAAACAACAGATATCACACAACATAGAACCTTGGAAGTGGCGAAACTAAATCCCATTGGGGCTGTCCGTTTTATAAGCGGCACTGGCACAATATTTGCCGCGCCAGTTGATTGCATAAGAACACGCATTGTGAACGCACCAGATGACACGTGTATATTTCTATTCATATTAGATCAAATTGGTTTTAATACTCACAAAACACGAAAACAATAGCGAGAAGTGTGAATCCCTAAGAGACCCCGATATAAATGATAAGCGCCTTTTGTTTCGTTCAGTTCCATCAGATCATTGCGAAGGAGGACCAAAGGCGGCCCACACACCCACCATATTGCTGGAAAATTCGTGTGATCAAAAAAAAAAAAAAAAAAAAAAAAAAAAAGTTGCATTTTTCCCCCCCCAGAGCTCTATCAAAATTTCCTATTTTTTTTTTAGCAAAATTTTGAAAAAAAATACTTTAGCAAACACGCCCCTTGTTCCCACGTATCTTGTTTTGATCATCATTTTTGAGCTGCGACTTTCTTTCGTAGATATACTTCAGAGAATAATGTTTTTAACATTTTAGAGTTTTATTTATTTTTTATTTTTTTATTTATTTTTTTGTAGCCGCTAATTCTCAGGATATGACAGACCTTTGAATGCAGTATACGAAATTGTGCAGATATTGAATTTTGATACAGGAGTCTCCATGCACTCCTCGGGAACAGACAGTTCTTACCCGCAAAGGATACCATGACAAAGCCAACCCATAATACTGCTACCCCTCTTGCTCTTAGTATACTCAATATTCGAGCAACTGATTGCGTAAAGAAGGAGAGGATTGCAATTTGGTTCTGTAGTAAATACATTTTGTTCCAATACCTTTTATAGAAATTGCTGTCTTCTTTCTTTCTTTCTTTCTTTCTTTTTTGAGTAAAACTCGTGAATCATGGTCACCAGTTATATAAATAAATAGTAAATAGTAAATAAATAAATAAATAAATAAATAAATAAATAAATAGTGGGTTCTTATATAGAGCATTTCACAATGTCTCAATGCGCTTCACAGTTCAGTGTCATCAGTGGAGAACTTTACAGGCTGCATTACAAGGCGCCATTGGCAGCCGGGCAGCTTACAATCATGAGAAGATAATTAGTATGTTATGCC
>JANTNT010173625.1:3228-19197 GCA_024752375.1 Entacmaea quadricolor
ATACCGTCAACACACGTAGCTCCGTTCTGACAGGGATTCTTTGCGCACTCGTCAATGTTTACATCACAGTCTCGTCCATTGTAGCCTGGAGCGCATACGCAAGAGTAATCGTTGATACCGTCAACACACGTAGCTCCGTTCTGACAGGGATTCTTTGCGCACTCGTCAATGTTTACATCACAGTCTCGTCCTTTGTAACCTGGAGCGCATACACAGGAATAATCGTTGATGCCATCTATACAAGTAGCTCCGTTCTGACAGGGATTCTTTGCGCACTCGTCAATGTTTATAGAACATGTTGTACCGGTATATCCGGGTCTACACACACATGTATAACCGTATTTATCGTTACTGCAAGAGCCACCGTTAAGACAAGGCGAAGAGGCACAAAAATCTTGAAATGAAAAATATGTAATTGCATTTAGTTCTGAAGTCTAAAGCCAAGTTCGGCAAATTAAAAGTTAGGCGTTAGTGGTGCCAATATGGCCATATCTTTGTGTTTGGATTTCTTTGGGAATGATTACAAACCAGCAATTGATTATTAGCAAAATGGTTATCAATGGTCATTATATTTACCTGTGTTATGTATTTTATTTATTTGAAAATGTTTTAATTAATTTGTTTAAGGTTTTCACCTTATGATCATGGTTAAGTGATGAAGATTTAAAGGAAAAAGATAAAAAAGTTTTTTAATAGCCAACCTGGATATTTAGTCGGTCTGCTGGTCGCTCTTGTAGATTTTGGTGGTTTGTGTGTTGTTTTGTTTGGTGGTTTATGAGTATGTTTGTGATGTGGTTTATGAGTATGTTTGTGTGGTGGTTTATGTGTTGTTTTGTTTGGTGGTTTATGAGTATGTTTGTGATGTGGTTTATGAGTATGTTTGTGTGTTGGTTTATGAGTATGTGTGTGTGGTGGTTTATGTGTTGTTTTGTGTGGTGGTTTATGAGTATGTTTGTGATGTGGTTTATGAGTATGTTTGTGATGTGGTTTATGAGTATGTTTGTGTGGTGGTTTATGTGTTGTTTTGTTTGGTGGTTTATGAGTATGTTTGTGATGTGGTTTATGAGTATGTTTGTGTGTTGGTTTATGAGTATGTGTGTGTGGTGGTTTATGTGTTGTTTTGTGTGGTGGTTTATGAGTATGTTTGTGATGTGGTTTATGAGTATGTTTGTGATGTGGTTTATGAGTATGTTTGTGATGTGGTTTATGAGTATGTTTTTGATGTGGTTTATGAGTAGGTTGGCGTCGTGGTTTATTAGTATGTTTGTGTGGTGGTTTATGAGTTTTTTTGTTTGCTGCTTTATACATCATTTTAAGAGGTCTGTAAGTGGTTTTGTCTGGTTTATACGCGATTTTTGGTGATTGTTTAATTGTTTTAGGTGTCGTAACATGAGATATCGTATTAGTTGTTGGCTGTGCAGTAGGATCTGTGGAATATAAATCATAGATACACCTCTCACAATTGAGAAGTAAGCACTTGTAAGTGAGTTATGAAGTTTATTGATTGGTAGAGTATCATCTTGCCATGTGGGAGGTCCTAGAGCACTCAAGGTATAAAAATAACTAGGTTGGAGGTGTTGCCTTCTGCAAATGGTTAAGCATTTACCATAATATCATATGACCACGTAAAACAGCCGCGGTCATTCTCAAATATAGAAATCATATAATTATCGTGATGTGCGGTCAAGTTAAGTCAGTTTAAAGTGTTAATTGTCTTCCTTTAGACGATGCATTATCATTTATCCTCATGATGATTATTATAATTCATAATATTATGTTACATTATAATTTAATTCTTAGTTAGTATTATTATATATAAGTATTACTACTTATTATCGCTATTATTATTAAGTATACTGTTTAAACTGTCATTTACTCCATGCAGTTATTAGAAGATTGTCTTTTTGAGTGATAAGGGAGTCCCCCCAGGAAATATTTATTCACAGTATCTAGGGGTTCGGCGTGACGAAGATTAATGTTGTAATTTATGTAGTTCATCATATTTGTTGTCATAGATTCTCATTTTATAACTAAAAAAATCCTTCCCTGATGATTATAAATCTATCGTTTTAATTTTATCAAACCCTGAAACAACTATACAATTAGGGCATGGCTACTCTCACCCATTGAATAGGGGCCGTATATATACTTGCATTAAAAAGTCACGTGACCCTACCTATCTTAAACCAAGCAGCAGTGTCAAAGCAAACTTTGATAATGAAAAGAGCACCTCAATGTTAGTAAAAAGGCCGAGTTTCATCTCAAAGTGTATAAAACAAGAAAATGACATTAAATATAAACTCGATTATTTTATAAGGATTTGTGTGGAAAAATGTGTTGAATATTCGATCGACTTCATATTTAATGCCATATCTGCTGTATAATTTATTTCATGTGTTAAAATTCCCCCTTTTTACTTTCACCGAGCTGCACTTAATTCAGTTTCATTTCTGAAGTTTATTTTGACCCTGCTACTTTAAAGGAGGTAGGGTAATGGATAACCTCTTAGTGCAAGTCACCTAAATAACTGTATTTGTTGGAACGAAAACTGGAATTAAGGAAATCGGAGAACCCAGCCTTTAATCACGACAGAGAACAAACAAGGATTTCAACTCACAAGTGACGCACAGACTGGGACCTCAGATCTAGATGAGAGGCCAGCCAGTGCAAAACCTCTACCACACTCTTGTTGCTTGCCGTGCTGCATGATCTTATATATAACCAAACCTTTAATCTTACCTATTTTTGTTTGACAGTTTGTTCCGGTATATCCGGGGGTACACGTACATTTGTAGCTGTTCACTTGATTGCTGCAGACCCCTCCGTTTTGGCAAGGATTAGAATCACACTCATCTATTTCCAAACAAACCAGCGGCTTGGGCTTTAGACCTAAAATTAACATAAAAAGGGCGGTTTTAATACCGTTCGAGAGGGTTAGAGCTTTGCGTGCGAGTGGGCAAATGAACTTACGGTAGAAGTAACATTCAAATGGCTTTCGCTCTGAACCAATCAAAACGTACATAAACTCACACCAGCCAATCACAATACTTGAATATAACAAACATGGCATGGTACTTTACATTTCTTGGGGCTTCGAGACTAGCTGTTTATTTCCCATGCGGAGAGATAGAAACCAATGTCAGAGTATGATTCTTACCCGGCTTCTTACGGCTGTCATCATCATCATCATCACCATCATCACCATCATCGTCATCATCGTCATCATCGTCATCATCACCATTGCCATTGCTACACAAGTAGTGATAACCATTTGGCCAATAAGTATAGTCTGGAGCATTGGGTTCTGTCCATCTAACACAATAATTTTCTTTCCAACTTGGATTATTGTAGCTAAATCGAAGCCAACGCAAATGGTAGGGCGATTTTTTTGGTAGACATAGATAATTCCGATTCCAGAAGTAATCTTTAGAGTTATGAATATCAATACATTTCATGCCGTCTATTTTACCATCATTTGACCACAGGAACCCCGGATTAGCTTTTTGCCCAGAAGAACACAGATAATTATCATTCCAGGTTCTTACTGAAGGCTCTTTTGGTTCGTTGATGAGTAAGCAGCGCATACCAGGTAATTTACCGCTGTGACTCCAGGCAAAGTCAGCGGGAAAGTGTGGAAGTGTATTGCCGCCTTTAACCAGAGAACAAAAATACAGATTAAATTGTTTTTGTTAGTTTTAACACAGAGCGCCCAACCGATGAGTTTGTGGCTTGAATTTCACAAAAAATCCTTTGGTAAAATTTTCTTTCGCAAAGTGGGCGCCCTGTGGTTTTAACTCTTTCAGGACCACCGAGGAAATCATCATGGATCGAGTTTCGAACAAATCATCTACCTGAATCATTCGCAAGGCGTGTGTACTGATTCACTCACAGTAAATGTAAATGAATGTCATTAGTTCTCCCCAAGGGGCTTTTCGAATTCAGAACCAATTTACAATCATCAGTGTAGGCCGGCTGCATAGTATGGCGCCATTGGCAGCCGCGCAGCTTACAATCATGAGAAGTTAATTTGTAGTACGTTATGCCTCCAATTGGAATAGGCTGTTGAACCGGGAGACAATCCCCTACTCTTATTCGAATAGTTCAACAGGTTCTTTAATGTTCCCCATGATACATGCAGGTCAAGGAATTAGGGATGGGAAACAGGACCTACGTCGTACGGTTTAAAGTCTTTCTCCGAGAGACTTGAAAGTCTAACAAATTGTAGATATTATTACAAAGTCAAAAGTTATATATATACATTTGCTTGGTAAAAAAAAACCTTGTTGTTTAAACATTTTGAAAGGAAATTATCTTACTTTAATAGATAAATTTTATCGAACCCTGAAACAACATATTGAATTGGAATTTAATATGTTTCATTCAGGAAATCCCATCCTCGGGAATCGGCGTACCAGAAAAAATACTCTAAATTAAAGATTTTCTAAAAATTGAAAAAATGATCTAAATGATACAAATTGATTCATATGTACTAACTTAAGCCTGGAATGTTGTAATTGGTGGTTTATTTTTTGATTTAATTCAGCCTTTTTCCTATATTGGAAATAAACGCTCTAACCGCGAAATAAACCCCTAATTACAACATTCCAGGCTAAAATTAGTATATATGAATCAATTTTTCTCAGTTAGATCATTTTTTTAATTTTTAGAAAATTTCTAAATTAGAGCTTGGGTTGCCTGTGCTCGGACGGGACAGGGGTATGAAGCGTGATTAAAATTATCATTTCGTCGTGCCCGGTTTCATCAATAGGCCGTGTGTAATCTTATCGGGCCATAGATATCATTTCATCGGGCCATAGACATCGTTTCATCAGGGCCGTGTGTAATCTTATCGGGCCGTAGACGTCATTTTATCGGGCTTTTGACATTATTTTATAAAATGACGTCTACGGTCCGATAAAACGACGTCTACGGCCCGATAAGATGACACACGGTCCGATGAAACTATGTCTACGGCCCAATAAGATGACACACGGCCCAATTAAACTATGTCTACGGCCCGGTAAGATGACATACGGCCCGATGAAACCGGTAACGACTAAATAATAATTTTGAACCAATTCACGTTTCATAAGCGCAATCCATTTCAAGGATATATAGTTAATTGCTTCGGCTTCTTCAGAAGTGAGAGGGCGCGTCGGTATAGAGATAAGTTATACTATAGCAGTCAAAAAGTCAAAATAGGGCGCAAAGTCGTTAGAAGAATGAAGTGCGCAAATCCTGCACCTCATAAATCCGCGCTGCACCAAAGAAAATAAAACGGTAATTATCAGCCATATCCATTTAATAGACCAGTTAAAAGCCTTGTTGACTAACCTGAGGGATTGTAGCCTGGTTTGCATTCACACTGACCAGTGTATGGGTTACAGGTTTGTCCAGTCAACAAATCGCACGTGTACTTTTTGTTCTCATTGCAGACTTGTATTTCACTCGTTGACTTGCAGTTCAGTCCTCGTTGTGTAGTTCTGGACCTTGTTCGTGTTCCTTGCTCGCATTTGTTGCTGCAATTGCTCCATGAGCTCCAGCCTCGAATAAAAATTACATAATATAAACGTTTTAGATTTTATGATTTTAATTGTTTGCGACCTAAAGCCATCTTCATCACACTGGAAAAATTGTACTCCTTCAGATCTAGAAATGTCAAGGAAATCTGTCACTTCCCAGGTGCGACCGAAGCGGGGGGCCGGGGGGCACATGCCACTCCATTAAATTCTTGGTTCTAATAAAACTTTAAATAGCCTGCCTTTCTTAGGCTCGTTCACCCCCCCCCCCCGCCAGTGATTTTCCACTTTTCCCGCCCTGCTTCCATGATATTTTTAGGGTATGAAAGTGTTCGATTTTTCCAGGCCGCCAAAGAATGCCGCATAGCAGATTAAATGGACGGCAAAATAAATGACAATTTACGAGGCAAATTTATGGTCGACCGGTCTTTTAATGGTTTAAAAACACTCGCCCACATAGTTTAAACAATCAGTTAAAGTAAAAATGTCATTCTTACGAGAGTACACGCAATTATCTTTCCGCTTGGCGTTGACCAGCTGACAACACACAAAGATGCACAGTAGTCCCTTGTACATTAACATATTGTGACGACAACCGGGCCAGATTAAACCAAAAAGACCTTGAAAGATAAAAATGATTCTGTTTATAAAGAAACTAGATGTACTTACTTGATCGAGGAAAATGATTACACAGTGATTTTTGTTTTAAACTGGGTGCGCAGTTTGACATGCGTGGACTAAAAAGTTTTTCAGTCGCTTACTAGAAGCTCCTTCCATTGACATACTACTAGTCTGATTCAGAGAGGAAGAAAGCATAAAGAAAAAACATTATTATACATATTCAGCTGTAATGGTTTCCTCTCCAAGCCGAAGTGGGTTACCCGATTTACCCCATTTTTTTCTTCGTTCCAATAGATTTTGTAGCAAGTAAAAACACAAATTTTGTTTGCTATACATCTTACATTATTTTTTGGCGGATGAAGGATGAAAGACCGGTGACTCTCATTTCATTTTTCCAATCCTCCCATTTTTTAATAAATGTGAAGATTTCTAAACAACAAAATTTGGAAGTATTGAAGAAATGAATGTTATTAAATTTCAAATCTCCCACGATACCGACAAGACTTTTTGCAATAAGTACTGTTCAATATCCCATTATAATGAAAGAAATTCCTTATTGGTTATGCATATAGTTTAATCATTATCCAGAGAAGAATGTGTTTATAGACACGAATGTTTTACTAGAAAAATAAGCCCTCATAAAAATGATACAAAACTACATCGGGGATCTGAGTGACAATTAAATTTCCCACATTACATATCGAGTACTCACCCAAAAACGCGGTTGGTTTCAGTTGTGAATGCGTCGAACGTTTTCCCCAAAAAAGTACTCAAAGAAATAGTGGCAGCATTAAATTATTTTGCTCTATCAAAAGATCATACTTCTAATCAATTGTCTATCATAAAATAAACTAATGTCACCGTTAACACAACTCAAACAAAGAAGTTTTAAATCGTCAACTTCTCGGCGCTGCTGTATCAACATTTTTTCTTATTTCCGTCATGGAATATTTGTTGTTTAATCGTGAATATAGAATTGGATTTACCCTTTTATGATCTAAAAGAAAGTATTTACTTAAATTCATCGGCTGAGAAAACATAAACAAAGGTCAAGATCGTGTCTTTCTACGGAAAGTAATGGATGGAGCGAGTTTACACCGTACAACATCAAAAGAAGACATTTCTTCAAGAAATTTCTAGCTAGGTTTCTGTTAATTGCGTTTAGTTCATTGGGCTGGCTAATTGGATTGAAGGGCTGGCTAATTGGATCAGGGGGGCTGGCTAATTGGATCAGGGGGGCTTGCTAATAGCTGTTATTACGGTTGTTTGCAAATTTAATAATCCCTTTGTTTTTGAATCATTCAAGCGAGGCTATCGGGTCAATACAATGCATGTTGATTTGCATCTCATTTGCATACAACCGTAATAACAGCTATTGGATTGGCTAAAAATTTTAGAGAGCAGTAATTACTATAATAAGAAATTTAAAATGTCGAAAATTATTGGAGACTGGCTGTTGCCCCCCAGTCTACCCTTCTTCTCGGTCCATGGGTACAATAAATCTTATTAAGCCTGGTTTCCATATGATCGCCACAATCGCTACGATCGCCAGAAACGTGTTTCGGCGATCGCAGCGATCTTATGGAAACACCTAATTAACTCCAACGATCGCAGCGATCGTAGCGATTGTGGCGATCGCGATCGCCGAGATAGAATCTTTTCTATCTCAGCGATCGTAGCGATCGTGGCAATCATATGGAAACAACGCGGTTGCTCAATCGCTGCGATCGCCGAAACGTTTTTGGGCGATCCTGGCGATCATATGGAAACCAGGCTCGGTTTACGGAGCCCTTGCACACTAAAGTACTGCATTGGTGAGAAGACAACGCCATAGTAGCGTAAAACACCCTTGCTAGCCAATAAAGGTTTCGAGGTAATTTGGAAGGATTTCATTGGTCAGTGTGACTTGCCGCTGTGTCCCAGTAATGGCCCACTTTCGATATTCTGGTTCAGTGATCACATACAAAACAATCAGAGTCGAGGCTCCGGGGAAGCAAAAGAATAATTAAGATGAGCCCATTGTTTCCCCGGAGCCTCGAGTTTAATTGTTTTGTATTCGATCGCTGAACTAGAATATCGAAAGTGGGTTATTTCAAAGACTGCAAAACAGACCCTAACTGCATGGACCCCACATTCCAGAAACTTTGCCGACAAGGGATTTAAGATAGAAGTTTCGCACTTTCCCGACCTCTCCTCATCCCCCCTCCCCTCGGCCAAGGCACATCCATTCAACGTGCAGTTTCGCGAAGTATGAAAAAATGTTTAAATTTGGAGGTAACCCATTCAGCCATAGGCTGGATTTCATAGGGACTCACGGCATAACAGTCATATTGATTTTTACGGAGGGAAGTAAACCAGGAAACCAACAAACAACTCTACTTATATGAATCCTGAGCTCGGGAGTTGAACCCTTGTCCCTAAAGTTGAGAGGCGACGAGCTTCCAGCGTAAAAGTAATCTATTTAATATGTATTTTAGGGTTTTTTTTAACCTCTTCTTGATGCGAAAGTGCTGAAGAATATTAAAATAGATGTAGATTAAGGTGGTATTACGGTGGTGGATGGATGCTTCCCCATCAACTGTTTTAATGTCCAGTTAGTGGTATTTTCATTGGGTGAGCAACAGTATACAACCGGCCATAGCTTGATCTTCAGCAACACCTGATTTTTTTGAGTTTCAAAAGCACACACACACACACACTCATTTATTTATTCTGATAAAATAGTTTTTATTATATTATAATTTTCAAGAATTTCAGTTGGGATTTTTCAATATTAAATTAGTATTACACTGTTACTGAATGGCTTGATAACATTTGGTATGGCATTATTTCTTCCTAAATAAATTTAGAGACAACTTTGCACGGTGTTTTCGAGTCACAAGTTTGATATTAATGGCATAGTTGAGATTTGAAAAACGAAAATTTTCTCAAAACCTGAATAAGCTAAGGGTAAATTTCTTTAAGTATAGCTTTTTAATGAACATAGAGCACATCTCTGTTTTAGTGCTATCAGTCTTGGTTCGACAGTGGTGCTCGCCCATTTTAGCTCTTCATAGTTATTCTAGGCATAGTTAACAACTGTGTTCTAGGCCACACTGTACCATTATTTCTGTGCCATTTTACTTATGTTTACATTCCAAATTTTAAATCTGGTACCGAATATAGTTATGTAGGTATGTTTGAACCTACCCTGCTTACAGAGGTCTTTTCCTGCTCTAAATATGCCTTTCAGCCCTAGGTAAGGAGAAAACGACTTCTACTACAGGGCCGTAGCTTGGAGTTTTTTAAAGGTACGCACCATTTCTTTACAGCGTTTTTTAAAGTGTTTATCTGAAATTCATGCATTATTAATGAGTTATCGATCCAATCAGCGTTGTCTATTTCATGTGACCGATTTTTCTACTCCGATAAAGATCGATATGCATGCATAAAACAATAGGTTATCGGTGGTAAAGCACTAATTTTTATTTTTTGCCATTTCCCCAGGTACGCACGTGCGTATTGGCGCAAGGGTAGCTTTGCCTCTGTACTAGAAGCTTGTCGTCTAGCTTAATATATATTCTCGAGTTTTACTTGCAAGCATGAAACTTCAGCTTTCTGGTAGAAATTTTCCACACAGCAAAGTACTGCTGTGGCTACATGAAACAGACAGGATAATCAATTTACTTGGCAGAGAAATAATTTTGGGTAAATGGCAGTCATCTTCGGAACCATTTCCAAGACGGCCTCTAGCACCCTTTCCCCATGAATACACCTTGTTCTCAGAGGTAACAGCTACAGTAAATGTATCTCCACATGCAATATGGACTAGAACTTTGTCTCCAAGACTCTCCACAAATTGAGGCACACGTATGCTTCCAGCTCTCTCGTAACCAAGTTGTCCAAATGAGTTTGAACCAAACGTACAACACTTTCCCTCATTGGTAAGAATTGCAGTGTGCGAGGTTCCCATTGACACTGCACTCACAGTCAAACTTGTTAATGACTTAGCTACGACAAGAAAAGTTAGGGACTCCTCAACAGAGCTGTCATTATTGTCAAGTGCAAGTTTATTGCATCTGTTACTTCCACAAGCCAACAGTTTGTTGTTCATTGTTAGAAGCACTGAGCAGTCTATGCCACAGTGCACTGAACGAGCACTGAAATTCTGTGGTAAAGTGACAAGTTGAGGGGATGAATGCTGTTCATAGGATCCAATGCCTAAACGCCCATTGTCTCCACGGCCCCACGCAAACACCTCATTATCAGCTGTAACAACCATGATATGAGAGGGACCACACGAGACTTGCTCCACTTCAAATCCAAGCAAGGCTTCAACAATCTTAGCTTGGTTAATGTCATTAAAGTTGCCATGTCCAAGACACCCATGCATGCCACTACCATACGTCATCAAGATACCTCTGTCTGATTGGTCAAAAAGAGGGTATCATTAATAGAGCTTTTCTACTTGGGCATAATGTTTAACCATTTCAGACCATGTGTCATTCTCTTCAGAATAAGATTCTTTGTTTGAGTTGTATCCATATTCATTCATGTGTCTTCTCGAGTGCAACCATTAAACAAAGAAATGATACTCTAGGGAATGACATGTGGTCTGAAATGGGAAAACATTATGCCCAAGCAGAAAAGGTCTATTAACATGGTACCAAGAGCAGAAAACGCAACAATTTTTTTTCAGTCACCTCAAGTTTTATTTTTTGTACACTTGATTGCTCGCAAGATTTTTTTAGCACATGATAATCTTTGCAGTTATAAAGCATATAATTATGTAGTTTGCTGCAGACTGTTTTATGAATGAAGCAAGCAAAAATTTGCAAACAAATTGTGTCAGAAATCTACAAACTCAACTGTGATTTTTGCTTTTGTGGTATAAAGGTGGACCATGCACAACCATCTTCACCTGGATAGGAATATATATATTTTTTTCTGTTCTGATGGCAAGAAATATATATTTTTTCTTAAAAATTACTGAAAAGTTTTTTTGCTTTTGCCCCCATCCCTTAGCCTCCATTGTTTGTGTACACAAACATGGCTGCCATGCCTTTGTTGTTTAATTCCCCCAAGATATGGGTGAAAACCAAGAATAGAAGGAATTTGATGGACATCATAAAAATTACAAACCTGTTAAACAAGCAACAAAGAGATCTCCACAGGAAACCTGTACAATTGTAACACCTGATTGGCCTGCCAGAAATCTAGGAATCCAAGTGCTAGTGTCCGATGATATAAGACTGTTTTTACTGGCCTCCCACAGAATCATGCGTCCATTAGCAGTCACCCCTGTTTTCATTGTACGACCTGCTGAAACCTGTGAAATGGTAGTATTTTAAGAATATCATTCTGGTTATTAATTACAGAGTGGGGTTGTTGCAAAGGAGGGGTTCAATATTGTTGTGCATCACAAAGCAAGAAGTAAAACCAGTGCAAGGTGGGTTGGGTTTCTAGTACACTGGAAGGGGGATGCTGACAAAATTTTGGTTTAATCTTGAGGGAGGGGAAAAGGGTAGCAAAATTCACCTTGGTAAAAAGATACAGCCTATGGCCAAATCAACTTTTTACCTTGAAATTCATAAAGAAAAACATGAAGATAAAAATATTTTTTCTTTAGGGACTGGTCATTATTTATAGAGAGGGAGAGAGGGGGGGCTGGTGCAAATAGGGGGTGGGTCATATATTTTCATGCAAGCTTTATGGGAATGTTGCAAGAGAATGTACGCGGAAAGGGGGGTGAGGCCATTAAAAGTTGTGCATGACATTTTTCATTTGCACCAGCCCCCCCTCTCAATAAATACTGACCAGTCCCTTACCACAAACTCCAGTCAATAAGAGCTGTTGTAACTGGTTGATAACAGGGGATTATAACAAAGATATCCTTTCATGTATGGCCTCACCAAGCAAAAAGGGACCTTAGAACATATGAAGTGTTGAAAAAAAGTGTTTAAACAAAAATATTATAAATTTTCCTTGGAAAAAACAGTTTCCTGTGCTTTGAATAAATGTATTTGCCAGAAATAAATTAGTATTTCAATGGTGCAAAATTGTCACTAACTCTTAACCAATATGTTATTTTCACTTGGCATGGCCCATAAATGTCACTTAGTTAACCTACTTGAGTTACATCAGAATCATGTTGTGGAAGTTGTAGCTTTGCTGGAGTAGTGATGCCCCCACCCCAGTGGTAAGCAACATGCTGGGGTTCTGTAGGCTTCAAGGAAAATGAACCTAGATTGTCTGGAAGGCCCTCTAGGATTGTACTAGCAGAGTTAGACGATGAGGTGCGAGGTAATCGTGAAGTGACTTTAGTCCCAGTGACAGATGATTTGGAGCGAGATGGTGGAATAGCAGCTGAATGGTACACACAGAAAAAATAAAGATTAGATTAAAATAATGGTACAAAACAGAGAGGGCTAAAGAGGGTTTTTTTGTAATAAAGGATATGTAATTATGAGAAGACATCTTATCTAAAGTGGAATAAAATTAACAAATTTCCTATGGTTTAACATGGCTTGCCCTTTTATTTATCATATGACAGCAACAGTCAACCAAAATATATGTAACCACAAGGTATAGCCAACTTTGAAACCTAAGCCAAAAACCAAAATGTTGCAATCATGACATAACTTGTACATCCTCCTGTATACTACAGCTATTGAAAGCTAGAAAATTTTGTGTTTAAATTTGAGTTATTCACTATTTTTGTGTAGTGCCTCTAAATAGATACAAAATATATACATATAAAATTTAGTTTAGAAATGTGTCAAACCTGAGATGAACTCACACAAATGGAACAGCTTAGTATGTCTAATTTTTATAAATGGCTTGTTTAAGACAGAACTTTCTTGACCCCATATTAATTGCCATAATAATATTAAAAATACAATACAATTCTCTTCCATGTCCAAGAAACAATGTTTCAAGACAATCCCAACTTGATAGAAAAGTATAAAAGCTTCAAGTCTAATGGTGGATGCAAGGGTGGGGTCCAGGGTATCATGCCCTTTTTCCCTTTGTTTTCCTTTTCTCTTGTCTTTATAATGATTAAAAAAATTATGTCCCCTATTGTAAGTAGGTTTCGGATCCCACCTTTTAAATATCCTGTATGCATCCATCCCCCTTGTCTTTGAACCATTGTTACATTGTCAATGAAATGAATTTGGGAAAAGGTTATTATGCACACCTGAAATGCCTGCCAGTGCATGTGCCCTTGGTATCCGAGTACATGGAACCCTACCAACATCAGTCGGCAGGTCAAACAGTGCATTAATGACCACCGGCTGAGCCATTATCTCTGGAATTCCAGGCCTTTTAGCAGGATCTAAGGCCAGCATACTCAAGATCAATTTACGCAGCTCTGGACTATATCTCTCAGGGATTGGAGAAAAGTTCCCTCTTATAATCTTAAGAACTAATGCTGGTAGATTGGATGCTTCAAAAGCTCTTTTTAAGGTCGCTAGTTCATACAATACACAGCCTAAGGCCCATATGTCACTCTTTTGATTGTAAGGCTTTCCTTCGCAAAGCTCTGGCGAAATGTAACAAGGGGATCCAATAACTGTGTTCGCCTTGCTCTTACTGCTTAAAATCTTTGAAATTCCAAAGTCGACAATCTTAACAACCTTTCGTTTCTTATTCAGCAGGATATTTTGTGTTTTAAGATCTCTATGCAGAATGTTCTCTTTATGAACATGCTGTAATGCTATTAGAATTTGAACGAAGAGACGGAGGATCTCATCTTCGTCTAAAAGTTTCCCTCCTCGTTGTTGTAAGTAGTCGAAGATGGTACCACCTTGCGCGTACTCCATGGCGATCATTAATGCTTTATCCTCCACAAAACTGTCGAAATAACGAATGATATTTGGATGCTTGAACCTGGAGAGTACTGTGACTTCATTAAGAGCAGATTGACGTTCTTCTTTGGTCATTTCTTCAACAGGAATTTGTTTTATTATAACAAGATAGTTATCAACTCGTCGTCGACAGAGATAAACTGTTCCATAAGCACCTCGTCCCACTGTGCGGATTTTTTCATAGTTGTCCATCTTGTCGATATTTATAATTACTTCAAAGTTTCAAACACTACCTTTCAATTACGACACAATGCAAATCACTGCAATCGTAGTAATATGACTTGTAAAAGATGAAGTTCTTTCTGGACGTTTGTCAAAACATTTTACGTCTGTGCCATTGCGTCCCCCTGATTGCGTCCGAAAATATTGTTTTCCACAGGGAGCCCAATTAGAAGTCTGTAAATTAAAGAAAAAATAAATATTAAATTGAAGAATTTGACTACAAAATTTTCGGTGTTCCTTACCTTGATATGTTTTTAAGAGATGCAAGTAAAGAAAATAAAAATCTATCAATTTATATTTTTTCTTTAAAATTTTACCCGTTTTAGCTTGGATTTCCTGTGGTATTCATATACTCAGATAGTACCCATTCTCCGCGCTATTTTCTCAGTCTCTTGTCAACCAAAATGGCGTCGAAAACAAAACCTATGTATTAAAAAAACGGCTACAAAACCAAACTTATCATGAGTGTTCAGGACTCAGAGACTCTCAAAAAGCAGTTTCAGTTGATACAAGAACAGCAGCAGAAGAAACTGGTGGCTAGAAAGCAAAAACAATTGAAGAATTCGAGCAAAGATTTGGAAGTGGTATCCAAGAACAACTGGGGACAAGAGGACGATTTGGATTTGAGGGTAAAAGTCAAGAGAATAATCAGTTTAAAAAGTTTTATTTAGATGTTGGCTTATTATGAATGTGTGCTTGACTACAATGTAGATAAGTAGTTTTATAGGCATGTTGTAGTCGACATTTTTTAAAAAAATAGCTTATTTATTTTGTTGTCAAGCAGGCTGTGGCAATGAAACTAATACGAAAGAGAAATGCGATTTTCTAGAATAAATAAAGCCCTATCTTATGGAGGATGTATTAAAATACCAGAATTAGAGGGATTTAAGCACATGATGGACTTCAAGTAAAGGAAAATATAGCTACATGCAAATTGATGGTTGCAACCATTCTCATGGGAATCAAAAGATGAGGACATGGTGGTCATGTTGGAAGTACAAACAAAAAAACTGAGAAATCCTTTGTTAAATACCACCAACATGGCCATGATGATGTAATATGCAAATGAAGAATAGATAGCAAAAATATCATTATGGGGGGGGGGGGGGAGTTGTTCCACTGGGATCCTAAAACAGTTACCTTTTTTTGACAGAAAAACTTAAATGCTCAAACCCTGTTTACATGTATGACAAACCCTATATATGTATATCCTATCAATGGTCTAAAAATAGCTTGAGTATCATTTTCATGGCTAACAAACAATATGCATGGCTGTGACATGAAAAAACAGGTACCCTGAAAATGACAAAAATTGGGAAAAAGAATACCCTGTTCATGACAAACTCCAAAAACCATACCCTGTTCAGTGGATCATTCCCGTATAGTCCATATATCGGAGTACCCTCCCCCTGGGATTATTACTACTTTATTCACACACAGTAGCTCGGTTACAGTTTTCATAAAAATTCCATGGCATGACTGTGCCTTGCTGGTATATCATAGGTTTTCACATTCATACAAAATCATGTCATAGCTGAACAGTATCTTGTTGAAATAACAAATCCAAAACTTAAGCTTAGTTAACAGTGTTGTTTACAGTGAGTAATTTAAAGTGCTTTACTACCATTAGATTTAGTTATCTAACTGGTGAAAATAATGCCCTGGGATCCCTGCAGTTGCCTTATACATTACATTAACTGGCTGCGTTTCCAGCGTGGTTGGTCCTTGTAGTGTAATGGTTAACACGTCGGACTAGAAAA
>JANTNT010173736.1:5910-19191 GCA_024752375.1 Entacmaea quadricolor
AATAACAATATAAATGTAATACAAAGTATACAAATAATAACAATATAAATGTAATACAAAGTATACAAATAATAACAATATAAATGTAATACAAAGTATACAAATAATAACATAAATGTAATACAAAGTATACAAATAATAACATAAATGTAATACAAAGTAAACAAATGCGAAACCGTTCGCCATTTTTCGACACGCATGCGCGAGTGATAAGAGGTCAAAGAGAATTATTGAAATTATAACCTAGTATAAACTAACTACAGTTTTTCGTTGTTTCATTTATCAGAAGTTGGTTTTAGTGATTTTGGTCAGTTTGATTCTAAATGGATATCTAGTCCCACTCAGTAAATATGATTATTTATAGCCCTCGAGCTCAATAGCCAAAACGATAATTCCCATCAGCATTTTATCAGCCAATCCACGATATCCACACTGAAACATTTTGTCACATGATCCATTTTTGCAGCCAATCAGACTAAAACAGATTGTCACGTAATCTAAGGGTTGGTCTTTGGGGCAGAAGCTTGAAAATAGTTAATTCAACTTACAAATAAGCAAACATTTGCATGACATTACTGTACAAACATGCTCTCAACCGCAAGTCTGTATTACACATTGAACAACCAAAGAACTTGTATGTTGAGACTAAACCAAAAATGAAAAACACACAATAATTAATTAATTGAAGCCTGACTAGTCTTGATGATTTCCGTGATTTGCCCACGTTTACTTAGCGTAATTGACAGAATTGCTTGGTTGTGATTGGATGAAGGAGGACCGGTTTTTTTCTTTTTTTTTTTTTTTTCTTTTTTTTTGGGGGGGTAATATTATTGATCAGAGATTACAGCATTCTGGACATTTCGTTGTTATGTAATTACTTTTCAAAAGAATACAAATTGAGGATCTCGAGTTGTACATTCGCCACTTTTCCTTCAAGAGAGCTAGATCATTAGTCAAGAATACTTTTTAGAATCGTGTGTGGTTTAATTCATTTTTTTGAATTTACTGTAAACTTGTAGAGTGAAAATCGAAATAAGTCGCGCGCACAATCTTCGAGAGACATTAATTTAATTTTATAATTTTTCTTCCGTGATTTTCCCGCTCATTCGAAATTCATTGCATTAAATTTGTATTTTTTTCCCTAGAAATAACAATATTGAACTTTTTATTATGTTGTAAAGGAACCGTGTTAAGAGGTGTTTTATAAAACATCCCTAGGCGCGGACATACCAACAATGTCACGGTGATGTTTATTGTACACGTATTCATCCGGTCTGATGTTTTATAGGAAGAAATAAATTTGACTTGAGTAGAATCACTAAACAAATTAACAGTATTTCAGCTTTAATTGAAAAATGTTTGGAATAGGTCATTCATAATTGAAGCGGCTTTAAGTTTAGTATTCCAGCAAGTGTTCTGTTTTGTAAGTCTTAAGTACCTCAGGGAGCTGCGGCTCCCATGACATGCGCGCGCTGTTTATTTTTCTAATGTCCACTAAAATTTCTCTGATCAGGTTTAGTAATTGTCAATCAGAATGAGCTGTATAATTAAATATTTAAGGTAATAAATATATCTCTGGTTAGTTACATGCAAATGCCGTTCAATTAAAGAGATTAAACATAAAGAATATTGCACGCGAAGCAAAATCTCAGATCATTAAAAGATGAAAAATTAGTTTTAATTAGAGATGTCTATCATTAGGAACTTAATAATTTCACCTCCGTTTTCTTGTTTTACTCGCAATATTGACTTTCTCATTTCTTCCTTTCTTTCGTTTACAGAGAATTTAAAGTCCACAGACATTTTTGATAGTACTTGCTCGACTAAAGAATCATTAACAGCTCTTTATGGTTTTATTCGATCCAACCATCAGTAAACCAAACGGTAGAACACTCTAGAACAAGCCTTACAACAACACCTAATCGACGTTCTCGATCTGAATATTCATAGAGTTGAGACCTCATATGTAAAAACACATTTTCACTCGAGGTACTTGTGTAAATTATAGGCAGATGTTTGAGTAATCAGGCGTAACCGGATGATTCTCTAGTGTTTCTACTGGAGTTCAAGAAAAGACTCGAAAAAGCGTGGTGAAAGGACTGGTAAGAGTTTATAAACCCAAAGAAATCTGAAACAGTTTCACTTTGACAACTCGGCTCACTTACGAAAGTTATAGAGGACGGTATTTGAATCTTATCGAAAATTGAATGATGGCAAATGCAACCAATCAAACTGGAGCTTATTTGCTGAGCTATGAGAGATGGTATGGCTACATTTTTGCTGGATTATATTGCATCGTCATTATCTTTGCAGTTTTTGGAAACTTCATTGTTTGTTGCGCTATTGCGATCAGCAGAAAACTTCGGAGATCTCCAACCAATCTGTTTATTTTTTCTCTGGCTTTCTCAGACTTGATCACTGCAGTATTTTCAATGCCATTTGATGCCGAGATTCTCATAACGGGAGGAAAATGGAATCACGATGAAGCCTTATGCAAGGCCTGGACAGTAGCTTACCTTATCACCGTTCCTAGCTCAATTATTACCCTACTAGCAGTGAGCGTTGACCGTTATAAAACACTGAGCGACCCATTAAACCGGTTTCGAAGATCTCGCTTCATGACCCGCAAACGAGCCATAATAGTAATATTTATCCTATGGGTATATTGCATCACGTTAGCCGTTCTACCTGTAGCAGGTGCCATTAACACTTTACCATTCGTCTACAAGGGAAGCTGTTTGTTTCCTCTACCAAAGCTATTCAGCATTCTCACTTCGTTCTTCAACTTCGTGTTGCCTCTAACTCTTACGTGCGCCATTTATATCAAGATCTATCAGATCGCACGAATCTACCCACGACAGCAACAAAGGATAACTGGTACCTCAGAAAGACCAAAAACACAGAAGGAATATATGCACAACGTTAGGGCTGCAAAAACCATTTCCTTGTTCGTTTGTGCATTCATCTTTTGTTGGGTTCCATTCTGCACCATGTCGATTATCGGTAACTTATGCTTGTCATGTTTTATCAGCATACCTGCTCACGTTTATCCTCCACTTCTCATGCTTGGCTATCTCAACTCGGCACTGAACCCTTTTCTCTTTTCTTTCCGCAATCGAGCCTTCAAGAGCATGTTCTGGCGCATCTATAGTGGCTTGAGAAAAAGGAGATCAGCCCGTTATCATTCAAGAAGCCTCACGTCTATTGCAAAGCGAAGCGAATTGCCCTATACTGACGGAAGTACTATGGTACGTATGTTTTCGATGAGAAGCTTCAGTGGTAGTCGCAGTGAAACGTCTCCTGACCCTAACCAAAGTGAATCCCTAGCGAAAGAAATACAAAAAAACGATATAGCGTCGACAAGCGGATCACGACAACCTTTGAGCTGCAACGACAAGCTACAGTTAAATCTAGAGCTACAAAACTATGGACACGAGCAAGATGTTAAGAGACCAGACTTTAACAAAACCAATACATACCTGTAAACTACCTTAAAGAACTATACGCTGGAGCGTATAGACGGAAGGTAACGATACCATTTTTGCTTCCTTGGGGTTTAATACGTGGCATACGAATTAGCATTAAAAACTGAAAGACAAATGCGGATCTCATAATTAGTGGGATGAGAGCACTAAAATATCTCCTTTTCGATCTGTGACCAAGGACAGGTTGGCGAGCCTATTAAAAATGGCTGCCTAATGGAAAAACCGTTTAAAAAACTTAACAGTTTAGAAGTGTTTTGAAATAAATGGTAAACGAAGATGTATGATAAATTCTAGATAGAAAATGAAGGAATGTCATAGAAAGCACCCGGCGCACGATAAACAATATACTCCAGTCAGCAAAGCGACAACGTAAAGGAGCCTTAGTCAAACTGTACATTAAAGCAAACCACATATCTATATTTGGTTTGTAAGAGAGTAGAATGACGCAATCAAAGAACTTTTAGATAAGTGTAGAGATTGTTTGAGGTAAATCAAAAAACTTATTTCTTCTGCCCGAGCTAAAGTTAAAGGATTAGAAAATGAAGGTAAGACTTCAATTTTGATAGAAACGATAGGATTACCGTTACAATATGCATTCCAAGATTATAAAGTTAGCATCCTTTAACAATTAATGCTCTTAGAAAGTACGTCGATTCTTAATGGCAAATGCACTTGTGTAATCCAAGTATCGATTAGGATAAATGGACACTCCACTACTTTAGTACTATATCGACATCCTATAGATTATTACCTCCCTTAGCTTTGATCTGTTTCCTAGATAACAATGAAGGTGTTTTTTTGCAGATGATATTCTAGCGCACCATATTTTCTGTAAGCAAAGACAAAATATGAAAAATCAAGTGAATTACTGCGTTCGTTTAAGGAGGCTCGATGGAATAATCTCTGCGCGCGACCTTTCAACTTCGTAGCGCAATTACGCGGACGCAAAACAAATTATTAGGGGGAAAACCTTCCCAGGTTTTAAGAGAAGGATAGAATTTTCGAATGAGAGTTTTACTGAAATCGAATTCAATTCACAGCCGGTATTCAGCGTTTGTTTTTTTTTTTTTTGTTTTTTTTTTGCTTTAATGCTTATTTTCTCCATTTTTTAAAACCTAATTTTAAGAAAATCGGTGAGAGCGTTTTCGAGGTATTTCACGTTAAAGTTTTTAGAAAAAAAAGTGCAAAAACAAAACATTTTGGTAACCTTGTCCAAAAATAGTATATTTGCTCATTAGGAGTTCCTTTTTATCCAGATCTTTTCCTAAATCCCTTTAGTGAGAGTAATGAATTTAGGTCACTATATGAGCCGTATTTTGCACTTATTTTGTTATGATTACCTAATGAATATTTTTAAAAAATTTTTGCAACATTGAACACAATAGGTCAGCAGCATAATGCCAAAGTTTGATCTTCACTGAATCATAGTAATACTTTCAAAATTCGACCTAAAGTGAGGACAGTTAAGGGCCGTTTATTTGTCTTATATTTTGTTTACTTGATTATTGATCGCTGTAGCCACCTCTTATTTCCAGTGTGATGTGTGAACCTTTCATGTAGCAAAATAAGCAATAATTACCGTATTTCCTCACGTATAAGGCGCACCTCGCTTATAAGGCGCACCCCCAACTTAGGCAAGTTATTGAACAACTACTTGAGCTGCGAAAGTTGAAACCAAAAACTCACTTATAAGGCGCACCTAAAACTTCACCTTTTTCTCGCCAAGAATTTTTTTGGGGCATCTATTACTGAAGAGGCAAAATGCCATTTTTGAAACAAGCAAGCTAGAACTACGAACACTTTTAAGTGTCTTAAAATAGTCATTAGAAGACGATAGCGGTGTCTTTCAACATCTTATTAACATGAAAATACTTCTTATTTAGCCTTCTAGAATTCTTTCGCCAATAACTCCACTGTAGACTTCACATTTTGAAGTGAAGAAGCAGAATCGACATGTGTTTATAATCGAGACCCGACGCCATTTTGTTTTAACACCACAAACACGGGGTTTGACTTATTACCAGTCCCTAACAGAGACACGTTATTTGAAAACATTCCGATCCATTTACGATGTTTACGATCACAAATCAAAAGAATTTCCTTTGAAATATCCAAGAAAATTAACTTTAGAAGCCTATCTATAAGCGTCCAGCCAGAAGTGTACATAAATAAAAAAGGATAAACAAGGAATTCCAACTAAGCATATACATTATTTTTGAACAAGGTTACTAAAATGTTATGTTTTGCACAACTTTTGTCTAAAAACTTTAACGGCAAATTTCTTCAAATTTCTGAACCTTGAGAAAATTTCCTCTACTCCACTATAGAAAGCACGTTTTAAAATCGTAGGTCAAAAACAAACAAACAATTCAATTTCAGTAAAAACTTGCTCATTCGAAAATTCTATCCTTCTCTTAAAACCTTAGGTCCCCCCCCCAATTATTTTTGCGTCCGCGTAATTGCGCTTCGAAGTTGGAAGGTCGCGCGCCGATATTATGCACCCATCAGCGGCTTCCGCGGGGGAGCTAACCCCGGGGTAACCAGGGAGATTGTAAAATACTCGAAACTATCTTCATGATTTTCATGTATATTTATTTTGATATATATTCCCCACCCCATTTTTTCTACCAAAAATGAAGTCAGGCATTTTCCTGACGCCAGGTGCAATGTCAGCGTCCAATCCTCCTCTAATGACCCACATATCTCCCTGGTTAGCCCGGGTTTAGCCTCCCTTTACTTCACTTCATTCTATTGTGCGACCTATGTATTTACATAATTATTGCACAGCGGGAAGTCGTTGATTAGTGGATTATTCCATCGAGCCTCCTTAAGTTCAACAAATACGTTTTTAAAACAGACAGGAGTAGTTTAAACACCACTTACAAAAAAGCTTTTAGGTTAACCGACATGATAAGGATCATTAGACATTTCAAAATCTATTTGAATGTCAGGTGGTGCTAGCTAGTGGAAACTCCAGGCACGCAATACCAGTGGGAGGCGGAGGGGCAGGGGGTGCTATAGCCCTACCCCTTTCTTCAAGGGTCTCCTTTAGTTCAGTGTGCCTACCACTTCGCTGTTCATTAACCTATTGTAAAAATAATCACTTAAAGAAGACCGCGGAAAATGATAGACTGATGATTCCTGCTTTTACCACCCAAGGCAACTATATGAGTAACATCATGGACGGTGACATGAACGGCAGCTATATGCGAAGGCGTAGCTATAAAACGGTCGTCTCTCACCGGTTCTCATTGGTCGTGGGGTTAACCCTCAGCTCAGGGACCATATGTGAGTCGAGTTTGTTTGATGTGTTGTTCTCTTCCTTGCTTTGAGGGTTTTCCTCACTCCGAAAAAATCAACATGCGAGTTTGAGTGTTGTGTGCTGTAAATACATAATGTAGTGGTAGTGTGTGTGGAGAGTGTACTTAAATACTTAAATACGAGCCTCTGGCTAGAGACTCCCAGTACTACGACGTAAAATAAAGATTAGATTTTGAACTGCCTCTTTTATAAAGCTACAACAAGTGATTTTCTATCAATTAATTAGTTGCGTCATAGTTTACATTTATCTATACGTTTTGATTATTTCCCAGTGAATTTTGATAGCTTTGAGTTTGTCCGACGATTATAAACACTTCTCGAAACAAGGCAATATGACGCAAGAATTGAAAGACATTAACTCTGCGTTAAGTGCAGACAATTGTCCTCCTCTTAGTTCTAATAAAAGCACTTAACATCTACGCAGCAGGTAGAAGGTTCCATCTAATGGATGCAGTTGAAAGTTTTATTACATATTCTACGTTTATAGAAATCAGTAGTAGAGGCCTTCACAGATCATACATTACGTAGTGAATGGCCGCGCGAATATATCTTCGAGTTGATGGCTTTATCAGTCATATATCCTAAAACGAAATTCATATCGCTGCGAGGATTTTGTTCACGGTTTATTTCATATTGTCGAGTAAGTGAATCCTTTTTAACATACATTTTAAAGCCCAGTTCAAACGAGAACGCAAATCACTGCAAGTTAAACTCGCGGTAACTTGCGTTCGTACCGTTCAAACGAAACGCACGTCGACTTATATTGCGAAGAAATATGAGCAAGTTCAAAGTTATCGCAAGTCAACGCAAGCTACCCCAAGTCATCGCAAGTTGGCGTTCAAACGAGACAAGTCCAAACTTGCGTTCTCGTTTAAACGCGGCTTAAAATAAGCTTAACTTTTTCCCGTTTTAGTAAGATGGGTACGTGTCATTCCCTCGACTGAACACCATCTTGTTCTTTCCCGTTAACGGATGTAATTCAAACAAAGAGTATCTCACTTCAAAATATTTGAAATGAGAAAGCATTACTCCCACTCTGTTGAAGGTGTTTCCTTTCATTAGGAGTGTAGGAACGTATGCTAAAGTGTTAACCATGTTAATTTTATATGTGGGCATATCACTTTGGTAGAACACTTTTTAGAAAGAGAAGAATAGTGGTATTCATAGTATAAAAAAAACACTAGACATTTGCCTGTAACAAACTGACACCACCGGATTGTTGTGTAGCGAGAGACTTAGACTAAGCTCCAGTAGACAAAAAGGAAATAATTAAAATTAGAAATAAAAAATAATTTTAAAAATGAAAAATTAAAAAGTTAAAAAACAAAAAATAGAAAATAAAAAAGAAAGAGAAAGGAAACCACTCTATTCGAGTCATTTGTCATTTCAGCATAACCATTTCAGGATATTATTTTATATAAGGCTGGAAAACTATGAGAGAGTAATAAATGTCATGAAAACAATATTTATCAATTTGATAAAGCACCGCGCACACTGCGGCTGGCTTTTGATCGGAGTCACTTCAAGTAGTTCCAAGGTTGGTGGTTGGATTTATCATCACATCTAGATCTGTTAAAAAAATGCTCACTTTTAAGCCTTTGATGTCTTTAAACGTCTGAATTTTGGAAGTTGATAAAACCTCTTGTTCATCCTGAACCCGCCTATCAAATATAGTGAGGCCGATCTAGGCATTAGAGTATTGTAAAATACAACTCACAACTGAAGGCTTTCTTTCGAACGTTAAGATGTATATTTGATATATTTGTACAGATGTAAAGGTGTACCATTAAGGTTTTTAAATGCCTTATCTGTATGACGTCACATCAAAATCTATTGTTTTAACGCTAAGGATCACGGTCGCCAGAAGGGACAAATTAGCAGCAACACAACTTAAATCACATTAAGATTCGATTTGTGAGATTATGAAAATTGAGAACAGATAAATATTAAACCAAATATCCGAAAAGAAAGAAAATTTAACCTAGTATTGTATTTTTCTTGTCCATGTAAACAAATCGTGACGTCATAGTGACATAGGGCAATTGAGGTGGGTTTGGACAATTTTTTGGTATAGGTTGAGTCTGAATATTGTTTTATATATGGTTTCTTTTTAAGGAATTCAGTTCCCTAGGGGAAATTTTATGGACTGACCATCATTTAGGGAATTGCAATATCACCTACGCCTAGGAAATGGTTTTATTTATCGCCATTCTCAATCAATTTATTGGGTCGAACGAACTCGATACCTTATTGTTATCTATTTGATGGTACGAGTAACTGTGAGGGTAAAATATTTACGTTCGTTTGAACGAAGTTAATTAGAAGGTGAATTAAATTTTATGGTTACGCCATATTTTGACGCTAGACTTGAATAAAAGAGAGCACGAACTCTTTGATGTAAAATCTTGAGCTTGGTTCAAGAAAAAAAAATTAACAGGAAGTTTATTTGGTATTCGTTCAACCACCCGTCCCCACAAAAGTCAAATGGTCCCCTCAAGTCATAAGTTATGATTTAGCTATATTGCATTTTGGGGAAACGCATTACGAATATAAATATATAAATATAAATATATATATAATATTACATAGATTATATATATTAGTATAGCGGTTTATATTTATAAACACAGGCCGTGATCATAAAACTTGTACATAGGATAACGTATTGAAACTGTTATAAATCCCCTTATTATATTATAGATCAGATTTTGTAACTAACCGATAACCGAATTTTTATCTGTGTCCTGATTTGATATGAAATAGTCTCAGGCTATTTGAATGGTTAAACAGATTTTACTTCGCGCCACGTCGGTGAGGTTTACCACGCCGTGCACCTTTTCGCGCCGTGCCGTGCACGTTTTTTAAGCAATGCGAAATCTGATCTATGCATCACTAAGTTTTATTGAGTTACAGTTATCGCAAGTAAACTTTTAAAAAATAGCAGTAATATAGGGTCAGAAAGATGGACATGATGGACACGTAACATAACTATATATATAAACATTTTTTAAGGGCTATTGTTTTCAAATGTAATATAATTGTGTACAAGCTCTTGGTATACAAGGTGATAATAATGGTATTGTATTGCAACATATACACGCAAATAAAACTAAAAAAAGTTTATAAATGATGTGTAAATGGTCTGTCTCTCCTCTCCCTCTCTCCCCGCCTCCCTCTCTTTCTCTTTCTCTCTCCCCCTCCCCCTCTCTCCGTCTTTCTCCCACCCGTCTCTCTCCCCCTCCCTTTACACAGGTATACCATCTACAAAAAGTGCACTACAAAAATATGGCTATAATATTTACTGTCTCAAAAATCACTTGAAAAGACCCCAAATCATCCGGAAAACTACTCAAATATTTTAAGTGACAATTTATCTTCAATTCCTGAACATTTTAAAGAGGGTTTTAGGAAAGATCTTTCGGTCAAGATCGAATAAACTAGAGCTTGTATCGAATGGTCAATCGTGCTAGTGTACATTTTGGCAGGAATAACTTTGAATAGCGATTGTGGACTGTGTGCATTTTGTGCTGTAAGGGACGGGACAAATTTGGATGGATTCATGGGAATATTAGGGTTTTAAATGTCTTGTAAATCTAAGAATAATTTTTGGAGTTGATGAATTCTCTGATCGGTAATCAAATACTGTACTTCTTGTGCAGACTGTTAGACGACCGTCTAAAACGTTCGAAATGCTTAATAGCAGAAAAGAAGGCTTTCCAGAGAACCATCTAGGTCTAAAATGGGATACTTCGAAGATTAATAACGAGTTATCGTTTCAGTTTAATACTTAAATAGCCGAGTCTAATTGCAAGAGATCTTCAACCCTGATTGAATTATAACTAATAAAAATAAAGCACACACAAGACACACAAAAGATTTTCAAGTCTGGGGCTCTAGCCTCGAACCCGCGACTCAGAGAGCCATCAGCTTAGTTGATCGGCGCCTTCACTATTGAGCTACTTGGACTTTGAATGAAATCAATTCAAAATATTAAGTTAAATACGATGGGAACTAGAACACGTAGACCTGCTAAGACTATTTTCGTGGTTTCAAGAATAAAATAAGGTCCCGAAAATAATTTAATACATCATTTACTAACTTACATAATAGACTTTATACTAGTAGCAGTTTTCCTTTCCTTTACTTGCCTTCAAAGCTAGAGATTTTTCTGGATTTTCGAAGCGCTGTACTACGAATTTTTGTCTTACTTTTAGCTTACTTTTGCCTTCACACAAATGTTTAAACGAAATAAATCTTCAAAAATTATGATTCGGTTAAGTCTGATGCTTAGAGTTCTTGCTTGGAGAGTAAGCCATAATATGAAATGAAATTTCTTGGATCGCATTTTGACTAGGAATTACATTTCACATTAAATCCTGCACTCCTTTTAAGCTGAAATAGTACCTATGCGACATATCTACGCACGAGTTTGCCATATGGCACATTTGATATTTGACGTCGGTAGTTCCTTCAGCTACGAGGCTGGGTAGCATGGGTGGTCTACGCTGCTATGGCACTAATGCAGCACTTTGGTGCCAGGGGTCCATGGATCGAACCCTGCGTGCAAAGTCGTGTGTTTGAGTTGAGTTTGATGCGTTGTTCTCTCCCTTGCCACGAGGGTTTTTCTCCGGGTTCTCCGGTTTTCCTCCCTCCGTAAAAATCAACATGTGAGTTTGAGTGTTGTGTGTTGTAAATACTGAATGTAGTGGTAGTGTGTGTTGAGCGAACCCAACGGAAGAGGCCCTTAAGGAGAGTTGTGACCCTGGGAACGAGGTTGTTCCCCCTTCTCTCCATCAGTGGTCTGTTTTAAAGGTATTTGAAGCTAATTTACACGGATAAGAGAGAGAGAGAAGTCGAAACAAGTATTGGAGGTCGGTGGCAGCGGACTATCAACTGAACGGACTACAAAGAGTCGCACGCAGATATTTTGGTTTATTTGTGGTTTCTAATGATCTGCCAAGGCTGAGTTGGAAACTTGTGGTTCTACTTCTCGCATCAATAAAAGGAAAAAAAGCAGCAAACAAATCTTTATTAATTAGTTTTTCTGTCATTTAAATATTAATTACCTGCAAGACATTACTTGTATAAATGCTGGTCGATGAGCATGCTGGGTGGAAAAAAGAAAGAATATATTAAGAAATAAAATTATTCCTAACAGACCTTTCCCTAATTCGCTTGAGTGACCACGAAACAATGGTTCCAAGACGAGGCAAAGCTTGATAAATACAGTAAATGTATGAAAACATCCAGCTCCGCCTCGTCTTGTAACCACCATTATTTTGTGGTCACTCAAGACAATTCAGGAAAGGTCAATTAAGCACTGCTTTCACGTCATCTAGAATCTACATCTTAGGGAGCATTGTTTAGAAAGGAAGTGTCAAAATTTTTACGTACAAAGGGGATCATAATTATTTTTCTTCTTAAAAAGAAATGTTGGAGTAAAAATCTCTGCCATTCAGGGAAAACCAGCTGTCCGGGGCGCACAGGAACTGACCAATCACAGCGCGTTTTGATGTTCAGCGAGCCGGCCCTCATCCCAGGTCCTTTTTTCAGACAAACACACGCGGTTGAACAAAATATTTTAGTTTTGACATTTCATTTACTCTTCGAATTTCGCCATGGGAATCGACAAAAGTTTATTAATATTCAATCTAGGATTTTCTTGCTTTATTATGTCATATTTTTCATTTATTGAGCCTGGGGCAAGGGCCGCTTCATTTTCAACAACAATCCTTTGCGCGCTTCCTTTATCGGACAGCTGGAAGGGGTCGTGACTTTTTCAATTAACTTTTTTTGGGGGGGGTTCACAAATTTTGTTTAACACTCAGAGATTCCTCCGGTCCACCCCCTTTCTAAAAAGGAATACTCCCTTATCTTGTATATGGCTTGTCAGAACCAAAATAGCAGGAGTTAACGTAAATAACCTATGAGTTTGCGATATATCATGATTAAATATTCATGGCAAAACAGGAACCCGCATACCAAAATATTATAAGCCGGTATTTAAAAAATTAAAAGATCAAAGAAGACTGCGCCTTTATCTCGTAAAGGTCAGTTATAGATTATTCCATAGCGATACCCATCTTCTATTAATGTCACACTGAACCACAAGACATGAAAAACAGCCGGTGTGAGGCTCACTGCAGCGTATTTGTTATTATCGAGTGGGAAATGTTCCGTACTAGTCTTTCTCTACTACTCGTAGATGGTACGACATACCATAACATTAAAATGGGTTCCAGTTGTTTTCCATCAATTCAGTCCATCACAACGTGTAGATACCGTTACGGTAAAACACACAACAGCTGCCCTATTCCAGTGGAAAAAAATATGGTACGCTCTATTCAGGCCATTTGGGACTTATGATTTTTTTTTTTTTTTTTTTTTTTTTTTATGGGTTTTTATGGGGGGGGGGAATTTGAAATGTGACTGGCTGTGCTTTTCTATGGGGGCGAATATTTGTGGGGGTTATTTG